>JAAVUI010000159.1:0-19875 GCA_014899075.1 Fusarium goolgardi | reverse complement strand
TAAGGCTTATTTAGAGGAAACGAACTGCTATCTGCCTTATATAGGGTAGCTTCAGTTCAACAGTAGTTAGGGGTATATAAATAGTAAAATATGTGGGGCATATATGATGTAACTGCGGGGATCATAACAATATAGTTATGTGAAAATAGCACGACTCTTGGACAATACTCTGCTAGCCAAAATGCCGCGCATGAATCTTGGTCTTCCCTATAACCATTGCGATCTGGCATCTGGATGTCTAGTCGGTTTCCAGACATCTAATCTGCTCCGCTGCGGCGCCTGTCAGGTCGTCAAGTACTGTGGTCAGCCTCACCAAAAGGCAGACCGACCCAGACACAAAGTTCAATGTGTTCCGATCAAGGAGCAGAAACAAAAGCTTGAAGCTGAAGAGGCCAAGCTACGCGCTGAACCGGGTGAAGACACAGGCGGCGAAGACCCATTCGAAACTGGAGCAGGCCAATTCTGGTATCTCAGGAGCACTCGCCCCTACATGTCAGCTCGATTTAATCTGATGTCTGCCATTCTCAACGTCCGCACTGGAGAAGCTGTCCAAGCCGCCCTTGACCATGCGCTTGATATGATTCGCCTTTGCAGAGCCGACAATCAGGGCGTTCGGTCTTATGTCCCTGCGCTACACCTGCGACTTGGCAACGATCAAGAAGCGTACGACTTTATCAAATGGTATGCGGTTGTGCCTGACGAACATTATGAATGGTATGACGCAAGCCAGCCGTTTCTCGATTTGCATGACCAGGATGCATTAGAGCCTGTCTTCGAGAAGACTCACTACTACGAAGTGGCCTTTACTGTAGCCCTGACACTCATCAAGATTCGCTTGATGCAGGACTTGGACAGTCTTCATGCGTTCGTGCTGAGAAATCCCGATGCGACCGGAGAAGCCAGGTATGATCACCTGCAGGAGAGGCCATGAGCAACATACTCCTCAAACGACCAGACATCGTCGCTCAAGAACAGTACCTGCAACTCATCACACAGCTTCGAGCCCAAATTCTACAGCTTTACAAAAAGGTCAAGAAAGATAACCAAAATTTCTGGCCAGCTGTCCTGAACCCGAACCTATACGCTTACGATGTACCGACGGTGTATAGCCCTGGATCACGAGAGGAGGCTGTGTTGATCTTTCGCCAGTCGTGGTATTCGTGGTCAGAGACTCAACCCGCTATACAGTACATCAGAGGTATCATAACCAACGACATGTGAATATGTAAAACTGGATGTTGTGTTGTATGTGACGAAGGAAGGAAGACCCGTCGGTTAGAGGCTTTGAAAGGAATGGAGTAGGTAGAAAAGGTATCATCTTCCTTGTGACAAAGGTTATAATATAAGTCAAGACGCAGTCATAAGCTTGAGCCTTTGTTCCTTGTCCAAGTAGAAAACCTTATTATTATTTGGTTAACGTAGTAATGCCAACAGTGTGATAGGTGAGTTTTATAATTGTATAAAGAAGGGGCGTTGTTTTTACAATCCAGACTGGGTGCCTTGAACAAATTGTCACAGATGAATGGTGGCTCACGGGTCTTGAGCAAGAGCGCTGAGATGACGTACAACATATATGTCGAAGGATTGGCATTGAACAAAGACGAGGCTACAGGAGGATCATCTTAGCCTGGTGCTGACCGGGACCACTCGACCTTGTCGAATGTTTGAGGAGTTGACGCAAGGTATACCGACGTTGAGCGGGGCCTTTTTAATATCCTTGTTTGAGAACAATCTCTTGATGATGATATGCCAAGACAACTGCGTCGTTGGAATAGGCGAACATTTATAAGACTGACCATCGCATATACCTCAGAGATCGAATGGATTAACCGGGTACATCAAGACATGAAGAAGTACGTAACAGACTCACACAAGACAGTATCTCAAGACTAGAGCGAACAAACAACGTCCTGGCCCGATCCCGAGCAATATCTAGCCAAGTGTGCTGGATATCGCCGTATAACCGATTGTTCAACTATCTAGGTACTAGTCGGTTACTGTTCGGATTACTTAGAAATTAGTCAATCGGATAAGGTTATCCTGTAGTAATGTAATAACCTCCGCGCAGAGACTGGCATCTTTCCGCGCAATGGATGTCTTCTGTGTAACCCAACCACTGACGTCCATGAATTGAACCCCGTTGGAGTCTCCAGCTCTTTTTACCCCTCTTGCCCTCTAAGCCCAAACCTGGAATGGTCATGTCAATAATACGGGGAATTAATTGGAGTGTGTATCCGTATGGAAAAGCATTATCGGTGAGCTCTCCCGATCATCTGATCAAGTTCTGGGGAACTTAAACCCACTCTCGGCATTATTCGCGGCCTTGTTCTTGTCCAAGACCGGGGTAGACGCGCTAGTTGACCATAGGATTCCTCGTTGGGGTTGGGGTAAAAACGTGTGAGCAGCAGCATTAAGGGATGGGGAGACATGACGGGAACAAACAGGACTGGGAAGTCCGTTATATTTACGTGCGTGGGCCATGCTTGGCGAGTTTCCACTTTGAAGCCTGCAAACCACGACGGATCTGGAAGAACTTCCCGAGCCTGTGGGCGCGGAATGTAAAGACACAAGAGAGATTCCTTCTTATGGTGATCTACTAGGGCTTGGCAGAAAGAACAAGCAGGCAAAGGCATAAGCATCTGTAAATAGGGGAAATGAGATCAGCCGACAATCAACGAGTTTTCGTTTAGAGGTGTGGCTTATGTACTTTGACACAATTTTGTTCATCAATGATCAGGGGCGTGGTGTAATGTACAACTGCCGAAACAAAGATAGAATTCTGTTAAACCAATCAAGTAATTCCCCTCAAAGTTATCCGAATCTGAACCGAAACTTGGCTATGATCACCGGCACTAAAGTCTCAAAAAGAGACATCACTTGAATCGCAGCGTTGCATACTAATGACTCGTACACCAAAAGCGCTTTGAACGTGTAGACAGGGGATTTCGGCAAACAAATGCCCAAACATGGAGAAGAATAATTTGCGGGGTCCAAGGATCCCGAACGGTCGTTTTCCTGATCTGTTCGTTCAGCTAAGTGGAACTGCGTAACATCGAGTCTCAGTTGAGTCCCCTTTCGCCCCTGTCGCTCTTTCACTATCATCCCACAACCTGGGGGAACTAGAAGCTGGAGACCCCGCGACGTTTCGATCTAAGCTTGTTTTTCTCTTCTTCCTTTGGGTGACAGCGGCGGTTTAATCTGGGGCCCGATTGTCAGTTTATAATGGACGTTGATCGCACTTTTTTTTAGAGCTGTTTCCCTTCGCGTGGACACTAAGAGCTCACTAACTTCCAACCTTATATTTTGGAGCCATGGCTATTGACAAGAACCGCGGGCCCTCCCTAGCGGGCGTTATGGCTGTTTTGCCAAACCCGACTACACCCTGGTATAAGCAGAGCCATCTGGCGAGACTCAATGGGTTGATTCTTGGCCTCGTTTGCTTTCGTATGTAACTACACACCATCACATATGTACTCCCTTTACTGAACAGGAATAATAGAGTCTGCCATCGGATATGACGGTAGTCTGCTTAACTCACTGCAGTCTTTCCCTCAATGGAACACCTTCATGGGGAACCCTACTGGCGAATGGTCAGGCTTCATCAACTGTTCTTACTTTATAGGCTTCATCATTGCTTGCCCACCTAGCTCATGGCTTGCCAACAAGTATGGTCGTCGTATGCCAATCTTACTTTCCTTCATCCCGCTGGCACTTGGAGTTGGCCTTCAAACGAGTGCCCAGTCAAGAGCTCAATGGATTGTGGGCCGTTTCATCCTCGGCCTGCCGACCGGCATGTTCGCAACTGCAGTGCCTCTGCTCATCACTGAGATTGCTTACCCCAGCCAGAGAAGCGTTGTCTCTGCTTTGATGAACTGTAACTACTTCGTTGGTGGTATCATCGCGTCTTGGGCTTCTTACGGCACAAGGAACTACGATGACTGGGCATGGAGGGTTCCCACCGTTCTTCAGATTGCCTTGCCCCTCGCGGGACTTCCGGCTCTGATCATGGTCGAGGAAAGCCCCAGATGGTTCGTGTCTGTTGGACGGGAAGAAGAAGCTCGTCGAATTCTGGCAAAGCTGCATGCTGTAAGTTGCCACAATGTCTGCATTTCTTAGTGACATGGCTAATCTGGCTAAACAGGGCGGCGATTTAAATCATCCTCTTGTCGACTTTGAACTTCACGAAATCACTACAGCTATCGAGTCTGAGAAGCTAGCCACGAAATCCACCTCGTACATGACCCTCGTATCCACCAAGGCTCACCGTCGACGATTCTTCATCACCCTTACCCTCGCCATCTACTGCCAATGGGTCGGAAATGGAGTCGTCAGCTACTACCTCTCTACCGTTCTCAGCACAGTTGGTATTACCAGTGTTACTGACCAGACTCTCATCAACGGATGCCTTCAGATCTGGAGTCTGATCGCCGCATGCAGTGGTGCCATGTCTGTTGAACGCTGGGGAAGACGCCCTCTCCTCTTGCTGTCTTGTGCAATCATGCTCGTCAGCTTTATTCTGATCACTGCTTTATCTGGAAGCTTTGCAAGCACTGGATCTAAGTCTGTTGGAATTACCATGATCCCCTTCATCTTTCTCTTCAACGCCGGTTACGGTGTTGCCATGTAAGAGCATCTCCTCCCTATGTCCGCCCTGGATAATGTCGTTGACAGAACAAATAGTACTCCGCTCCAAGTCGCATACCCTCTCGAGCTTTGGCCTTTCCAGCTGCGCAGTCGCGGTATGTCTGCGCTTTGGATGATCATGATCTCAGCTCTTATCTTCAACGTGTTTGTCAACCCCATCGCACTGGCAGCCATTGGTTGGAAATACTACATTGTATACGTGGCGCTTCTCGTTTCATATGGTCTGGTCATCTTCTTCTTCTACCCAGAAACCAAGGGACGTACCCTTGAGGAGATCTCTGTGGTCTTTGGTGATGCACCTGAAGGCTTGTACGAGACTGAGAACTCGACTAAAGTGATGGAGAAGGTGGATGTCAAGCACTTGGATTAGTGATCCGAGTCATGATCAAAGTTGATACACACTCAACGAATCCCCCTCTGATTTGATAGCAATATATACAAAAAAGGATTCTTTTTATTGACGACCTCTTTGAACTCTCCCCTCCAACTACGCCCCTCCCAGCCGTGTCACACATTGTAATCATTTCTTGTGAGGCCTGGGATCGTAATACTCCCACGTCTCCACTCCTTGACTATTGACTTTGTAAAGCCTTCCTATGACGTTTGAACCGTTACTGAGGGCCTCGTCGTTGACAGCTCGCCTCCTACCACACTTGGAGCAATCCATCTCCCTATTGTCGGTCGCTTTACCACAAACTTCTTTGAGAAAAGTGCCATTGCACTTCCACATCGTGTGGTCTGATTCTCTTTGTTCTGTGAGCATGGCGTCCGATGCTTCGAGGCTTCTTGATAGTATATAAATATGATCGAGGTACTTGGAATTCCGGCTTTGTTTTGTCTGCAAGTGGTGAGATTCGTTCGTAGGTGTAGAGTGAACTAAGACTCGGACTAGCTATAAGTAACATGAAGAGGGATAGTTGTCACTGTGATTCAACCGCTTAACTTGGTAAGTGAATCAGTTGCGACCATGTACTGGGAGTCTTGGTGAATCAAGGCCATGAAGTCGAGCAACCACCTGACGGCACCGTCGCACAGGATTCTGAATCTTTGTCGCGAGACTCAACCGCAACGACAGTCTTGTTACTCAGACCCACAGCCGTGTAACATGCAGTCGTACTTGTGATTATTTGAAACAATTATGCAGGACGAGGGAGAGCTTTGCTTACAAGCCGAATCGGTCAATCTTCCAACATAATTCACTGGAATGGGACTTAGGTCTCACTATCGATCCATCACAACTGGCTCCGACCAGAATTCCGAGTAGCGTGATTCTATTCTCCAGACACATCTGGACAGAGTTTGCTTCATACTTAGTTAATCTTAAAGACACCGTTGAAGTTATTGGCTTCAGGCAAGACGCTTGTGACAAAATGGTAGCAGCACAGATGTTAGTGGACGCTTCCTAGTCAATATATCTCATTGGAATATATGTCTAATAGAAAGAGTATCATCTATATGATCTATTTGCGACACAGTCGACCGGTCTGCTTTGTCACGTAAGCCGGTTGGCCAGTGATGTACCAGTCTCCACTGCCAACAGCGGTAGGAGCATAAAAGACACCATAAGAATCAATCTTCTGCTTCAGCTGGTATAGCTTCTGGTAGTTGGATCCAAAGTAAGATTGACCAAAGTCAGGGTCCATCACATCGCCCTCGTTGCTGTAGCCACCACCACCAAGAGCCACAGCCTTGAGACGCTCCATGATGTCAAAAGTGATCTTGTTGTTTACCTCAGCAATCTTCTCCTCGGGGTCATTGACGTCCCAGTTGAGGGCTGTGATGACAAACATGTTGGCGTCACGACATGCAGGGTTAGCAGCGTTGGGAGGAGTGTCCTTTGTCTGCTTGGCGTTGATGTTTTAGATAATCAAGACACCGTCTTCAGAAAGAATGCTTTTGAGAGTCTCAATGGTCTTGTCAAGAAGCTCAGGGTCATCCCAGTTCTTACGGGTAATGAGGCGAGAACCAGAGCGGCCGTTGTAGTTGCCAACGTTTTCTACAGGGAAGTGCTTGTTCCAGGCGGGATAGAAGCTATCATGCTGGAAGAACTCGGGCTTGGGGTCAACACCAAGCTCCTTCCACTCATCAAGAAGAGGTTGGACCATCTTCTTGAACTCAGCAATGGAGATGTTGGGGATCATCCAAGGGTTCATAGTCCAGAGGTATCTGCCATTGCTAGCAGGGAACAGGAAGCTGTAGCCATAGCTCTTTTTGTCGGAGTACTCAGGGAAGCGGCGCCAATAAACCTCGAGTGCTTTGAAGAGAGCCTCTTCAGAGGTACCGACCTCCTTGGTGTTGACACTCCAGGTCATACCGGCGAAGGACATCTTGTGCTAGACCCGGACAGTCATGGAGACAACGACACCCCATGTAGCAGGACCACCACCACGAATGGCCCAGAAAAGGTCTGTGTTTTGCTTCTCGTCAGCAGTGACGAAACGACCGTCGGGTGTGACAATGTCAGCACTCAGAAGCTGGTCGGCAGCAAGACCAGCGATAGGGCTGAGGGGAGAGTGACCACCTTCAGGAAGGTATCCGCCAGTCACACCTACATCCTGATAGACAGTTAGTTAATGTTGTAGAAGGAAGTTTGAGTGGGACATACGCGGCATTCTCCACCAACAGCAGTGTGGACTTCACGATCAGCAGCCTCGTACAAGTCCTTGACCTGGACACCAGCGCCAAGCTTGAACGCAGGGCCAGTATAGCTACTGGCACCACGATAGTTCTTTGTGAACTTGATCTCCTTCAGGTGATGGGTCCAGATGCTAAGAGCACCAGCACCAGTGCTCTTCCCAAGGAAGTCATGGGCAGTATTGTGTACGACGAGTCGAAGATTCAGGCTGCGGGCGAAGTTGACGGCGAGCTGGATTTGAGCAACGTTGGTGGCCTTGATAGAGTACGAAGGGAAGCCGCCGATGGTACATTTGGAGCCAGATTCGGCATTGCTGGGCTCACAAGTGGCACCCTGGAAGAGAGGCGACATAACCGAAGTAGGACCATCGATACTTAAACATGTCAGTCGATGATACATTGATATAGTGCATACCATGGATCAGACTCACGGTGTGGTAGAATTATGCCAATTCTCTTTAAGACAGAGACACTTATCCTCATCATAGTGCTCTCCCTTGTAGCAAGCCGAACCGAAGGGAACAGTGCTGATGAGTGCGCCTGCAGTGAGAAGGTCAAGGACATTCCAGATGAACTTGCTAGGGAATACCTTGTCGCCAGGGAACATCTTGCACTTCGAATCAGAAAAGGCATGTCGCTTTCTTGAAGTCTTGGTGTCGGCAAAGTAGAAGAGTTCAATGTCACTTGAGTTCAACTCGGTAAGGTTGGCGAGAACAGCGTCAGTCAATTGAGGGGCTTTCTCGACAAAGGAGTTCCTGGAGGCTGCAGTCATTGACTCCGCCCAAGCAGGGGCAACATTGCTCTCATCAGCGGCTACCCCACGTTTCAGATCAGCGATGTTTCATGGAAGGGTGGAAATCCTGCAGATATCGGATGCAAAAACCCCGTGGACGAGGGACTCGATACTGACAGGCCTCAGTTCTAGAACCAACAGAGTGCAGTCGTACTTGCAGTACGCGAGATCACTTTCCACTCGATGGTTGGTACATGGCCCTGCATGTATAGTGTCTCAGGAACCAGGAACTCGCCAACATGTCTCTCATTTGATACAGAATGATGGTGGTTCAGCTTTCCGCTCACGGACCATGAAACCCATGTTGAGTCAAATTTTGACTCCCTCACAAACTTTGTTTAAGTATGTAGCCTTATTGGGCTTTGAGGTTTCCCTTGAAGATTCTGCTTGTGCTGGATCCCCCTGCTTATTTGGCAACTGTCAGTTCAATCAACGATGTACATAAATCTGTAAAGACCCCTCTTGCTATATCTGAAAAAACTACTACGTGTCTTTCGTTCCGTCCATTTCTTCAACAGCAGTTCCCCTGCTGCCAAGGGCACTGACCAGCATAACGATCGCACAGTCCTTCCGGATCGTCGCGTTGCATCGAATCTGCGCTTATCTTTTTAGTAAAAGTAACGGAATGCAACGTCTTAACTCAACATCATACAGTTCAAAATCCTGTACTGACTTTCACGATAGATATGTCAAGTCTTTACACCGCCATTCCCCAATCCCACGACGCTCCCTACTACGCCCCTTCAGCAGAAGGATCTTGCAGCCCTGTTCATATTCCCGAGTCTATCTATACTGGTCGTGTCAATGGGTATATATAGTCGCGTGACCTCACGGATGACGGGTCTCGGTAAGCTATCTCGGAATGGACACAATGTATCTCAAACGCTTATTTTCCTTTACAGACGATTACCTTATTCTGGGAGCACTTGTGAGTAGGAACCTCGTCCCGAATCGTCCGCCCAACTGACATGATCAGCTTTTTGCTTTACTTATGATCGGACCCTTATATATGTGTGAGTTGAACATCTGTAACGACCCTTACGGACCTTACTAACGCTCGTGATTAATAGTCATGAAACTCAACTACTGGGGATTCAGAGCCTACGATGTGCCGAAAGACCTCAACCTCGCTGCTGGCTTTTGGTGGAATTTCCTTGTGCAAATGTTCTACAACCCCGTTCTAGCCCTCGTCAAGGCATCGATCCTCATTTTCCTCCTCCGACTCGGCGGCCACAAAACAAACGTGCGATATGCTATCCACGGACTCGATATCTTCAATGCTCTGCACGCCGTCGCCATCTTCTTCACTGCGCTGTTCCAATGTTGGCCAATTGAGGCAAACTGGGACTTTCCTCTGCGTGAAGAGCCGGGGGTCAAGTGTGTTGACAATTGGTTCCATGTCATTGCATCGTGCATTACCATCGTGACGGATTTCCTTGTTGTCGCTCTACCTTTTTGGATCTTTTTAGGTCTCACCATGCGACGGGCGACCAAAATTGCTGTGCTTAGTGTGTTTGTTCTGGGTAGTGCGTAAGTAGTTGGCCGTCTCTCCAACCCATCAAGTACTAACAATGTGTAGCGTCGGTATCATTGGTATCGTTCGAGTCATCTCCATCCACCACCAGTTCGTCGAAGGACCTGACCCAGGCGAGGATACTTTTTACACGGTACTTCCTGTGTGGGGAGCGGTCGAAACCAACATCGCCATCATATGCGCCTCGATCCCAGCTCTACGACCACTGTTCCGACGCTGGTTCCCTGCACTCTTTGGAGGAAGCTCCGGAGTAACTTCTGGCACACCTTACGGCGATCGATATGGAAACATTACTCGAGGAACGCACGGCTTGCGATCACATAACCATGATAACATACACCTCAAAGACTTGCGAGGAGCGAGAAACCAACAAACTGAGATTCGAAGCGTGTCACCGACGGGATCCGAGGAGGAGATCATGACATATAATGAGATTATGCGAACGACCAATATCAATGTCGCGTATGAGGATACATCAAAATCTAATCTTGCAGAAACTGGAACAACAGAGTCGAGGACATCTAGCGAGGCGCGGTATGGAAGTAAAGCCTCAGAGGCCAGATCTGGTGTATGATACCTTGTAATAGGTACCGGAAGGGTTGCTGGATTGTATTACAAAGTAAACAGCCTAAGAAGTCTGATCAAAGTAGCACCAAGTAAGCTACTATGTCTCTGATGCTCCTGACGGCCAATTTTTCTAATACCCTGAGACTTTTCTTGTAAATAGTAGGAACACCGTGTACCATTCATCTGTACCGTAATCTATTCTTAATTCTCTGAGTTTATCACTCCCACTTGCTATACATAGTTCACTCGCATTTGATCGAGCGTGCAATTAGAGGCATTGATCAAGTTGTGGTGGTTGTCGATGTGGAATTCGTAGTTGGGGTAGGGGGTATATACCAGACTAAATTAACCATAAGTAGGTCGGTGTGGCTCAGTTGGTTAGAGCGTTGGTCTCATACGATTACGTGTGACTCGGCTAAACACCGGGGTAATCCAAAGGTCGAGAGTTCGAGCCTCTCCACCGACATTTTTGCTGTTCCCACTTCTTTTTTGGCTTACAAGGTTTATAAGAAGACCAGAAAGGAAGCAGTTTTTTTTTAGTGAATGCAAAAGTCTTTTCAGCGAATTTTTCCATCCAAGATGATATCAACGGAAGTGGATACCATTACCGATATCTTTAGTTCTACATACCGTCTCTTACATCTTGTCTTGCCTCTGATGATCTGTCACTCTTTCTGGTACTTATAGGGCTCAGTTGTCAAACAAGAATGGTATAAACAAACCATGGCCAACGTCCAGAAATCGTGTACTATATATAACATGCTATCTTCGTCCCACACGCCTACATAACCACACACCCATCATTTCCATTGTCGTCGTTTCCACCGCAGCCACAACAATCATCGCAGTCGCAGCAGTTGTCACATTCGCAACAGTTGTCACACTCACAACAGTCATCGCATCCACAGCAGCCTTCTTCCTCGCCCCCATTGTTGCCCATTGAAGAGTCTTGAGCTGGCGTTTGCGTATAGTCGCCGGGATGGCCATCGTGTTGATTGTAATTTCCATCACTGTTAGACCCAGCATCCGGGTCATAATTATTGTTGTAGTTGCCACCGTTATCGGAGGACTGGTTGTCAGAGTAGTATTCGCCGTTGTCGTAGTAATTACCATTCTCATCATAATGGTTGTTTTGCTGATAGTTGGTTTGCTCGTAGTTATCGTACTGCCAGTTGTTGTTCTCGGACGAGTAATCATTGTGTTCTTGGTTGACAACGTTCGTCGAGCTGTTCATCTGGTTGTATATGACAGCGCCCCCTATGCCGAGTGCTGCTCCAGCCGCAGCGCCACCCGCGACAGTTCTCATGTTTGAGGAGCTTCCGCTTTTGTGAGCGTAGCTATACCCTTGGGCCGGGTGTGGCGCTGGTGCGTGTCCAGCTTGTTGGACTGGTCTATGATGGACGTGTTGAATGTGTTGGACGTGCTGGACGTGTTGAGGTCTTGAACTCTGTCCTCTTGGTGGTCCTGGCCTCATTACTTGAGTGGGCCTGGAACCTCCGCGATTTGCTTGTTGTTGTGGTCGCCTCATCTGTGCCATTTGCATTCCCTGGCTAGGCGCAGGTTGCCTACCGACGACAGGACGACCAGCAACTGGTCTCGGTGCGGCGACTTGTTGGTAGCCGGGTGGCCTTTGCATCGGCCTTTGGGTAGGATGACCGGCCGGGGGACGCTGGAGACCAGCCACTGGACGTCCTTTGCCTGCAGTCTTCTTGGGTGGTTGGCTAGGAATTATTGATGTCAGTAAAGCGATTCAGAGACTATTTGGTGAAATGTGAATACTGGTGTGGTTATATGAGTACTTACTTTACCATTTTGAAGTTCAAATGTGCTGCTCTTCCTTGATGCGTTTATGGAACTGTGCGCCAAGAGCAGTCAAGCTCTACCAAGAGATAGGATACATTGGTAACAGGAATAAGCCTGCATGGTCTGCAGTAGCGCTGGTATTTAAGTCTTTTGGGATATTGTAAGGAGACTGATGGCTCATACGGCGGCCGCTTTAGAGCCTCATCATTGTCAAAATTGAAACCAATGTCACTCTGACACTCAAGCCTTCAGGAAGCAGCAAGAATAACTCAACTTTTCTCACAGACACCAGCATTGAAAATATGGAAAGACTGCTCTGATATTTTTCGATATCAAAACGGCCCCCAAAAGAAGTGCAAGGGTCTTTTCAGCTTCTTCACTTTTGGTGGCACCCAGACCATAAAATGGCCCTCAACTACCAATGCCATTATGGGGGACCCTGTTGATGGCTTGGAGGATTGCTGACAGCATTTACTGGAATAGGACTGATCGCCGATCGTTGTACCACCAACAGCCAACCCGGGGTCTGCTGCGTGTTAAGCGCCAGCCTTATTGTGACCTTAATCTGATAACTATGACAGATACAGCCGGAGTTTCCGCTCTCAAAGTTCTGATGAAACTGAAAGACCAGAAAGGATTGAAGATAACGAAACCAGCTCTTCAACACCCTCAAGGACAAAGGCAAGCGCGCGGCTCTACAAGATGCGATGTTGGTCCAATCCATTTGTAGGACCATGTCAACTCTCGGCGGCTTTCGCGTCTTGTGGGTTTGAATAGTTACTCTTATTTAGTCTTTATTCAGTTTATGCATATCAAGTGCTTATCTCCAGTGGCAGTAACCATCCCTGCATGAGGACCAACAGCTTATGTCAAAATTTGTAGGGTCAAACTTGCGACGCATCGACCTCCATTCTTCTGCTCTGTTTGTGCACAATACTTGGCTGTCTGAAATATTGGTACTGTGACCATAACCATATCATGCTACATGTGGAAAATCTCTGAGAAGGAGAGTTGATACGGGGCGTTTCCGAGAGTTCTCGATTGGTCCTTAGTTCCACTATCAGCCTTGTCAGATTCCCAATGATACTCTGCGGTGAGGAAAGTTAGAGCCAAGGACACCTCATTCGCCTTCCGTTGGCTTATAAATGATCCAATAAGCTGTTTTACTCAAGTGACAGTCACAATATAGCTGACCATAAAATTTCCCGGATACTGGATAGGATATTGGGCAGGATCTTTGTATTATATTCTTCTCGAGTCATATTTGACAACCATTCTAAGCATTAAATCTATACTTGAGATATTATGAAATTATCCAGAATGGGGATTCAGCCCTCGATTACGCAATTGGACCAAAGAAGCTAAACTTGCCCTCAGGATCATACTTGTTCTTCAAGCTCTGCAGACGCTCCTGTCTCCAGTTCTCGCTTCCGTACCAATCACTAGGTTTCTCGTTGCCGAAAGCGTAGTTGACATAGACACTCATATTCCACTGACCAGACTCTCTGTGAAGAATATCACGCAGGTCGTTGCCAAGCTTGGCAGCCTTCTTGTCAAGCGCAGCATCGTCGGGCTTGTAGGTGATCAGAGGAGCAGTGAGGATGTTCTCGTGACGGAAGGCAAAAGCAGAGTCCTTGGCTGCGATACCACGCACAGCCTGAGTAGAGTATGCTTCGAACATAAAAATGGAAGTATTGAAGGGCGACTCGGAGCCAGTCTCGGCGGCAAAGAGATCCCACGCATTCTTCATGGCGACAACATTGTACTCTTGGAGGTACAGAGGGAATCGAGGGTTGACGAGACCATTCTTCTGACAAGGTACAGCGTCAATATCAATCTGAGTCCACCTAGCCAGATCACGGTAGTCTCCGGATTCGGGACTGATGGCGATGGGTTTGAGATCATGGAAAGGCTTGGAGATTTCGGCGTCGATGGTTTTGACGCCCTCCTGTATTAGCCAGAAAAGGATGATTGGCTGAAAGTGTTAGACATAAACAGAGAAGAACCAGAATGAAGACACTCACGTTCTCAGGGTCAGCAGTGGGGTCGTGCACCCAGTAACTCCAGTTGATAAGACCCTCAGGCTGTTTGCGGAGAAGATGCTCGTTGGCAGTGTGGTAAAGTTGCTCAACATGTTCGCCGCTAAAGACAAGAGTCTCAATGGCCCAGTCGCGGTGCTGGATCTCATAGACCTTGGAAGTGACAGAAGTCACAATTCCAAAGTTGTGTCCGGCACCCTTGAGGGCCCACCAAAGATCAGAGTCCTTGTCGATGGTCTTGAAGGAGCCATCGGCCAGCACGATGTTCATGGAGACCCACTGATCTGCGATGATACCGTGATGGCCTTGAAGCCAACCGTGTCCTCCACCAAGACCAGGGCCCATATAGCTGACGCACTCGCAGGTTCCAGTCACTATGGATAGTTAGCACCGTATCTAAACTTAGAATTGGAGGAAAGCCGTTGAATCGTACCGGTCTGCTTGTTGGCTGCCCAAAGTGTGTCGGTGACCTTCTTGGACTGTGTGCCGCCACCAATAGTAACAGTCTTGCCGTCTACAGCGACTTCGACTGTGTTCAACTGGTTCAGGTAGATCTCGATACCATGGTCCATTCGTCCGAGGGTTGTGATAGCTCCATGAGCTGTATTGTAGGCGAGAAACGGCAAGCTCTTGTCATTAGCGTACTTGACCTAAAAGATAAACTGGTTAGATATGATATCGGATAAAGTTCATCTGGACTGCGTACTGCTATGGCAACATCCTGCTCAGTGCCAGGAACAACCACGATGTTGACTTTGGGAGCGTCCAGGACAGACCAGCGAGTAGTAGCCTTCTCGAACTCGGGCGATCCGGGGCAGTAGATCTTGGCTGAGTTTGACAGCTTCTTGCCGAGCTCGCTAAGGTCTTCGGAACAAGTGCCAGAGATGTCACTGCGAATGAACGGAGTGGCTGCGCATGTAGCCGCAGCAGCCCATGCTGTAACAGCAGCAGCAAGCATGTTGGTGAATCGCATCTTGAAGGGACACTACGAAGAGAAACTTGGGCATAAGCTGAGAAGATCCTCTAGAAAAGGGATCTTATGCTCTCACGTGGACCACTGAGATATTTAACCCGCATAGAATACTTGCCAAGTCGTCTCACTATTGCCAGATCTGCCCAATAAGATTAAAGTTGCATAAACATTGCTGCTGAGCTGCTTAATGCGGCCCAGACTCTCCTTTAGAAGAAGGCCAAGAGACTGGGTAAAGAACGAATACCCTTGCCATTCCCTAATTTCAGCTTCAGTTGACCTGCCGTAGTCTCTTCCATGGTCCAGCGCTCGCACTGATTCGTTTCTCCACTCCCCTGCAGAGGTACGGAGGATCTGCATCAAACCAGACCAGATATTTCGCCTAGATCGCAAGTCACATCGCCCAAGGATCCACGATTAGTTGTTATGGGGTTAGTGGGACACTCGGAGCATTTTTTACATCCGACCTTTCCAGTGGTGGATGGCACCAAGGAAGGAAAGGGAAAAGCTGTTTGGTTCAAGTCCGAAGAAGATGATGAACTCGGCTGGGTTCTTGACAGTTCATACGTGTATTGTAATTAGGTAGGATTGCCAAGAAATATCGATCTCGGATGATTAACGCAATTCAGAGATTCCGAGGTACCCGAGCCCCGTGGATCAGCACATGCTAACAGTTATTGAGTTGTCTTTTTTTACTTGTATACTGTGAATCTCAACGGCAGTCAGTGGTAACGTGTTATTTAAAGTGGAATGTCAGCTTAGCTTCTACGTAAGATATTCACATTTCTCAATTGAGATTGGGTAATTGACTTCGCCGTTATGTAAAGTTAGATGGGGAATTGGACCTGAACTTGGCTTCAAAATAAGATCGTATTAGCAATGTCACCTTCCGCTTTACGATTGTGTCCGTCTGTCCCCGGGTCAAATGGTCGAGTGCATGACACTGAGCCACGACGTTTCCATATCCTTGGGAAATATGCACAATGATTCAATTGCTTGCATAGGTAGGTAGTATGTTACAGGATATAATAACTCGCATCTGGCTCTATCAAGGTAACGGCCAAGGCTCCTGTCACCATCAAGTACGCACTGTTGGAAGCAAAGATTTCTTACATTCGACCCACCAGAGACGCGCCATTTTCTTCACTGAGCCACCTTGGTACTTAGGTTACCTCTACATTGCTAGCTAGCTAGCTAGCTAGCGTCAGGTACAAGAGCCTGTAGGAATCATTCCCAGCTAAACCCGCTCCCGGGCAATAAAACCACTAACTAACAGTTCAACATCCACACAGTATTGTACCGACTGATGCATGCTCTACTAACTCAGGGGTGCATATGCACATGCCATGTTTGATGGTTATTCTCAGCTCTTGTCCTCCATGAGGGCGAGAGGGAAATCCATTATACGAAATCTTTAGTACATATGGGGCCGAGATGTCCGGCGGGCAGCTCTCACATGCTGCATGTTCCGTCGATCTTTGCATACCCAATGCTTTTTTGTTCTTTTCTATTTATTTCTCTCCTTTTTTCCCCTTTTGTGACAGATCCTATCGTCTGAAATTTGAGGATGTCTGATCCCGTGATTGAGGGCTGGACGCTGTACGCGGTCGGGGTTGCCGCAACGTTTCTGAGATTCTATGCCCGAATGAGGGTGGATGGCTTCAGAAGTCTTAAAGCTGAAGATTATCTAATGCTTCTAACTATGGTAAGTCTTGCTCGTATAGTGTATAGCCTGGTTTTAACACCAATAGATCTTTTATACCATCCAAACGACCCTCGCCTACAATGTTGGGACACTCGCGCATGGTCTTGCCAACAATGGAATGACAGATGCAGAACGAGCTGCGATATCCTCCAGTGATCCGGAATATGATTTCAGGTAGACTCAGTTTACGGTCTTTTCGATGTGCTTCTCGCTAATCGGCCTTGCCAGAGTCATCGGTTCCAAAATCCAAGTGGCAGGTTGGACCATTTACTCGGCCCTCATCTGGTCCTTGAAGCTATCCATGCTTTATTTTTACACTCGACTTACAGTAAGGATCCCAACCGAAGACACTCAGATTCAATCACTGACTTTTGTAGAATGGTCTTGGTCGACAATATCGCATGCGTATATATGTTGGATTCGGGTTGGTCATCGGTACCTTTGTCGCAACCATGATAGCCATTTTCGCTGGTTGTCGGCCGTTCAGTAACTACTGGCAGATTAGCCCCGATCCTGGTAGTAAGTAATCCTTCTTGTCTTGTTAGAGCATACGCTTACGTCGACCACAGATTCTTGTCAAGCCGCTATTTCAAAACCCATCGTCTGGGCCTCGTTTGCCTCCAACGTCTCGACCGACATATACTTGATCGCCATTCCGCTCCCCATGCTTTGGGGGTCTAGCCTGAAGACGATAAAGAAAATCGCTTCTAGTATTGTTCTTGGCTCGGGTATTTTCGTACTTGTCTGCGCCACCTTGAAAAGCGTTTTCGTTCTAGTGGTACGTTTCGAGAGCAAGATATACGTCACTGGTGTTTGTCTAACATGTACTTTTAGGATCCTGTTAATGGGGCTCAGTTGGCCGGTGTTTGGGGCACAAGGGAAGCCTTCGTCGCCGTAATGACAACCAATCTACCAATTCTTTTCCCACTCTTCAGGGTGTGGCTCACGCCAGTTTTCGGAAGTATACTGCGCTCATCGCACAAGACATCATATCAGTATCCCACCGGCTTCCAGACTATCGGTGGTGGGGGTCGAAGTGGCAAGAGTAACGACCCCAGTCGTCGTGGGCCCCCGACTGCTAACCCAATATCGGGAAACATGTCGTTCAACAACAGCAGTGAGGAGCGCATTGTCAAGGTAGAGGCGCACAGTATGGCCAACTTGGGTCAAGAAGGAAACAGGGGCGTTCAAAATGGTATCATGGTTTCGAATGTGGTTGAGATAGTTCTTGAAGATAAGAAGGGTGGAGGAAGTCGAGGTGAAAGTCACTCTGAGAGGTCATGGTAGACTGTAGGCTTTATTCTCCTTTGTATACAAGATTTACGCATGACTAATATATACAAATCAATTTTGACTCCATCTACTGTTTTACACAGCATGCTCTGCAGTTCTGCCATCTTGGTTCTTTTACGCTCGACCGATATCATCCGTAGTCCTCGAGTATTTGATACTGTTAAAGAGGATCTACACCCCCGGATGACGATCGTTGCCCAAGATTGCCGAGGCGATCTGGGAGGTGCCGAATAAGGGTACGCGAAAGGCGCAAGGGCTGCAGTGAAAACGAGAGGTTCATCAAAACAGCATTCGGTCGCAGATGCAGCTGGACCCAGGAAAACCTACGATGGAGGATCCGACATAGTCACGATGAGCGTATGTGAACCACCGTAGCATCACTTACGGCTATTGTCTTGTTTGAAATGTCTGATTACACCAGTGAGAAAATATTCAGACACAGATGTAATGTATTCTTTGAACTCTGGTAGATGGTTCTTCTGTCTTGGGTTATCCTATCCACAGCTAGCCAGGTTGACCAGACGAGATCTCGCACAAGAAGTTTAGCAGTGGTGAGGAGCTGAAGGGAAGATATATTTGACTCGTTGTTCCACGTTGAAATGCTCTGGAGGCTTGTTGTAGGATGAAGTTGGCTGGGTGCATAAACGAACCACTTACCAGTTCAACGGTGTCAAAGGTTTCAAGTAAAAGTCGGACAGTGTCGCTCTCCTGTGATTCTAGAATACCTTTTGACACCGCAACTTTGCTTTTTAATTCTGGCCAAGTGTTGTGTTGTTGGCATTTCTGTTTGCCTGTATGATCTGACATGGCAAAGTGTGTCTCTATGAGTAAGGACACGCAAGCTTACGAGGTCTCCTCCGAGTATCGGATGATATTGTCGGCAAGGTCTCCGTGTCCTTTGAGAGGCTGACAAATGACAAATTTGTTGGTGTTTATTAAGTTACATTTACGCTAATTCTAATAAAAAGTCAATTGTCTCAACTGAAATGTTCCGTTTTGGCAAAATTTTATGCTGCTGCCTACAAGCTACAGTTGACCGCTGTTTCAGGGACCAGGCACTTCAGCTTACCCCTGCTTGACTTCAGCTCAGGGCAGAGGTCATGGGACCTATAGCATGGAGAGCCGCAAGCATGAGGCTGACTGTCCCTGACTAACATTGACATGGATGAATGATCACATGGACAACTGAAGGGTATTTCCAGGGGAACAGAGATTGAACCCCCACGATACCCTCAAGGTTGGAATTGAACGTGCGCAAGCTTGTTTCCTTTTTCTGGTGAGGGGTTAGGAGAAGAAGGTATCCACTGTAGCTTTTTAGTTGATGAAGCTATTGTACAGCATCATTTTTACGATAAGAAGAAGAATTGATAACGACTATGACGCTGCAGAATGTATCCCCCTGATCTGATGGGACAGGCGGTCGAAACAGTGTCATTATGGCTAGCATGGCTACCGTGTACAGTATTATTTCGTATTGTTGATCAAATTCTGCAGCCGCAGATCCAAATTTTCAAGGAACAATTGAAGATTGAATGCAAATCTTGCATCATTCGCCACCATGAAAAAAAAATAGAAGAGGGTCCATCAATTGAAATGGATGAATGAATGATAGGCATCACAATTGATTGATTCAAGCAAAAGCTATGATAAGCCGATAAAGCTAAACTATGGGGCACTTTCACGTCACTGACCCCACTAACTTTTGGGCTTCTCTCACCAAAAAAAAAAAAAAAAAAAAAAAACCTGAGCTCATGCTCTCCTCATTCACTGGAGAAAACAGAGCCCCACCAAGTTTTTAGCCACAACGCGCAGAGGAGAGAGAGGGGAGAGGAAGGAGAGAGCAAGTGCAGAGTCAGTCAGTGCAAAGCAGGTGGCAGGTGGCAGGTGGCAGGA
>JAAVUI010000158.1:0-55601 GCA_014899075.1 Fusarium goolgardi | reverse complement strand
CCCCCCCCCCCCCCCTCCTTCTTTCCACTACCGTTCTTGTCGCCGTATGTCTTGGGACCGTCTTCGGTAAAGTCGAAAATAGCGCGAGGTTTGGGTCGAAAGGCTGCTTATGTTCAGCTTTACTTCACTTCCAAGTTGCAGTTTTCAATCGCCTCTTACCAGGATACATAGCCCTCTCCGCCGTGATAGGAAGATGGTATGCCTCTCGGAAGATTGTGTTTCCATGGAGCAAGGAATTAGTCTCCACCACAGAGTTCCATTGTTCCTCCGTCATGTCAGCCGGATGGCTGATGAATCTGTTAGTTGCAATACACCTGATGCGGGGTTGGTTGTCGCTCACATAATACTTCCAGTTCCAACTTCTGCCATGAAGTCCCGATGGCTGTAGGAGCCTTTGAGCATCTTGCGCTCAGCTTCAGGCAAGAGTTCTTCTTTCTGGACGAGTATAAGATATCAAAATTGACTATTGTTTTGTCAAGCACGGACATACCTGAGTTCGAACTCCATCTTCTGCTTGAGAAATTCCTTGGTTTTATCATCCAGTCCCAAGTTGCGCTTCAGCGAGCAGAAGTAATTTTTGATCGAAGTCTTTTCCTGTTTGTCAGTTTCCCTGACATTGGTGACAATCTGCTTTGACTTGTCTTGCTGCAAGCCAGGGAAAGGAGCCTGGAGCTGAGCAAGGTCCTTCTAGTCAGCAAGAGTGAGATTGTCTTTCAGCTCTGCCCCCGAAAGAGTGCAGAAGGTGCGTGATGCCCTGCCAAGACCCAGTACACAGTCAATGTTACTCAAAAAGATGGTGACTTACTCTCTCCATGATAAAGTCTTGTTGGCGCGCAGGTGGGCTCGGACCTCGGACAGCTTCTTTTCCATCTCTATTTTTGGTACAGGTGCGATTTTGTCAAGCTGGGCGGCTTTGGTGGAAGTTTCAACGAAGTAGATCTCAAAGAGCATTTGCTCAACCTTGTCGTTATCTTTGTTCCCGCCATTTTTGGCTTTGTTTTCTGTGCCTGTCATGATTTCGTCTGGGAGATTAATGAAAATATTGGTATGCTGGATTTAACCTAATAGTGCGGTTGTAAGGAAAAGCGATAGTGAATGGACTGGGGATGAGTAGATAAATACAAGAGATCACAGGTATGTAGTTGTTTCGTTGCTGACGATTGGCGCCGTATATATAGTAAGGTAACGTCACTGTAAGACATTTCAGACACTGAATTGAGTCAATATCAAGGTAATTGGGCTCTTTCAGCTGCAGATCTGCCTCAGTCGCAAGCCCCAGATGCAGTATTGGCGCAAATCATTTCCTCTAGCCTTGGTAGCTCTTTGCTCTCGGCATTCAGCTCTCCACGTCTCTCTGCTACGTGGTGATTACTTGCCTAGTTGGTGACAGCACAGTGAGACCCGAGTGAGATGGACATTCCTAACAAGGTGACCGTGCGCACAGCATTGAGCTACTGATACAAGCCCTGATTTCTATATAGAAAACAGGGTATCAAAGCAGAGAATGTCGCGAGAGCGGATGCAAAGAAATCGAAAAAACCAGTATGATAAAAAGGATACCAGTCAGAACTATGAGCTCCAAGCTTCAGTTCATTTTGAGAATATAGTGTTACAGTCGACAAAGTAGATCAGCAGCTCAACGCAGAAGGCCTGCCAGAGAGGCAGATTATTTATAATAAGTCTCCATCATAGCAGAGATTCTGGTTCACATTACCATACTCCAACTTAGCAGTTGCGCTCGGTAGCCAATCGTCTACAAGACCAACACCAACAAAATACCCATAGAGTGACCTTGACAGAAAAGGATTTTGACAGGCGAGTCGCAAAGAAAGCCCTCATTTCTGTAAATACACAAGTCAAAGAAGCCCGTCACTATCAAGGACATCCATCTATTTTTAAGGTCGAGCTTGAAGTGTCTGACTCTGTCCAACGCCCGCTACAGAGGAAGAGGGATAGCAAGGTGGAGGCCAGCCAATATGATTACATAACGGGGTCAAGTTCTTCAATACCTGACAGACATGACTTCTGCATCAGCCCTAGAAGAAAATTAACAGTGCCATTAGGCAAGTAACTGGCCGCCATAGCCAGATATTATAAAGGTTAGCTAAATAAGTTATGTCTAGGTTATCCTCTAGCGTCTAAATGCCGCCATAAACAAAACGATATTACGCAAAATATACATAGATAGTCTAGAAGGTACAATATAAAGCAGTGCAAATATAACATATTCAAAAGAGAGTAAATAGCTAACAAGGGATAGATCATGGCGGGACAAAAAACCCGGCGCGCCATTCCATTAAGACAAGATTGTCTTCCCGTTTGTTGAGAACATGTTAAGGAATACGTAGTCGCACAGATGGTTTGTCAGGTATATAGATTGGGATTGAAGAACGAAGGTAGGATTGCTTGCTTGGCCGCAGTCAGGTTGCACCTTTTCCTCACCAATACTGAACATGTTGCTTCTCACGCCCAGCGTGCCGTAGTCTTGAGTAGCACAGTCTTCTTAAAACTGCACCAACGACGGACACGATAGTAAAGGCACGCTCTCACAATAGATTTATTGTCTAACTGCAAGGTTCTTCAGTAATGGGCTAGGTTGGACTAATTAGAGGTTGCTTCTCAAGTGGTATCAGGTCCGCTTGTGGTGAGCAAGTGATAGCTCTCAAGTGGAATCGGGATGGCTCTTATTTGACAGATAGGATGCCTTTTTCTTTTCCCCCTTTTTTTCTTCCTTTTCTTCCTTGTCGAAACTGCCAGGAAGAGTCAATGAAGACTGTGTTTTCGATGTCTTAGCGGAAATGCCATCAATCTCGCCGTTTCTATAACGATATCAGTCCTCAGCGAGTACAGTACTCAAGACGACCCCAACACCAAGAATGTCCCTCAAAGACAAAAGAAATTATGGTCGGACAAGACAGCCGCCACGTTCCACCTCCGAGGTCCCGGCACGTCAGAAGAGCTAATCGACAACTCGTGGTCAGCCGTTGAGGTCGAGGCAAATTCTGAAAGATGGTCACGCTCAGACTCGGAGTTAGGTCAGAAAACACAAGTTCGCCCAGGAGCTATCAAAGAACGATTCATAGACGTTGAACCCAAAACATTCCTAGATACACTGATTGATCGGGAATGATCGGGTATTCAGTACGCCACAAGAGGACCAGACTTGAGAAAGAAAGGCTAGCCGAGTAAGAAAAAGACGCAGAGTGTCTGAGTGTTTAGATGGTTTTTGCAGGTCCAAGATCTTATCTTTTTAGCACCTTGGCACCTGCGGACAATACTCATCAAGGCCTAGCTAGTATTCTTTTCGCCCGTTCTACTGGTAAAGTAGTGGAGTTGAACGTGAAGAAAAAAAAGACTTTTGCTTCCTTATCTCCACTTGGTTCAAAAGCTTGGAGTCTAGATCTGGTTACTACCGGGAGGTTTGGAAATAAGAGAAGAACGGCCCCGTTGTCGCGCATATGGCTATCGAGCTTGTTGCAGGGATCAACCAGAAACGGAGCCAACATTGTACCGTAGGTCCGGTTCAGTGACAGGGATGTTCGGGTAGATGTTCAAGGTTATTGGATGGAAAGACGGCATGTCATGGTTTATGGCCAGGGTATTGTATGTACATACATATCTCTGCCGCGTTGAAGAGTAGCATTGATGGATTTACGAGATTTGATGTTTTGATCGGCAGTCTTTTCACTCTTTATTGACACAGTATTTCTAAGCCTAAAGATAAAAAAACTGCCGCGTCAACAAAGTCTACCATCAAAACCCCCCTGCAAACAAGATCCGGGAATAGTGGACAAGCAAGCAGCTTACAGAACAGACTAGACCAGAGGTTTGCAAACTCATGATCAAAATGGTCTGATGAGATGATCAAAACCGCCGATTGATTAGATAGAATTACCGCTAGCAATGCACCATGTGGGAAGAGAGGATGATATCTAAAAGATCTAATCTGATTCTGGAAACAATCTCCGGCCCAACCACCTAAATTGCCACCAGAGTTTTCTCTGCAAACAAAAATACCCAAGCAGTTAACTCGACCGTCACAGTGCAGAATTGACCATGCAATTAATCCCACCTCGGGATCCCACAATCGGAAGGATTCAGAGGCCAGTCCCTCCATAGTTCGCCAAACCCTTGGCATTTTCAAGGGTTGCCAAGACATACCTTGTCTATACTAACACATAGAATAATTTTTTTTTTCGCCTCTGCTGATTGATAAAAAGATCGACAGTTCCTTTTCCCAACACCTTTTGATCCCTCCTGATCCCTACTTCTTCCACGCAACATCCGCTGCCAAACACAACCACTGTAAATCATTTGTGCTTGGTTGTCAACATGAACCCCATCATGGTTGAATCACCTCACAGGGATGGCAGGTCTTCTGACGAGGAAAAGAACAATGCTATCCCTCAGACAGAAACTGCTGCTCGTCCTGAAGGCTCCGACTTTGAGTCTGAAGGTGAGTATCAGGACGGTATTGAGCGCGTGCGCGCCATTACCTCGGTGTGGACCAAGAAGACCCTGATTAGCATGTTCTTGATGTAAGCTTATTCCCCTCACCTTATCTCTCTCAGCGCAGAGGAGGTGGCTGTAGAGACCGTATCTAACGTTATCCTATCAGGTTGTACTTGATCTCCTTTGTCGACATGATCATGAACTATGTCGATTCAGCTCTCAACCCTTACATCACTTCCAGTTTCGGCGCTCACGGTCTTCTCAACATTGGAAGTATCTTGGCCTCCATCATTGGCGCATGTGCTCCTCTTCCCCTCGCCAAGGCCATCGATGTCTGGGGTCGAGTTGAAGGCTTTGCCTTCATGATGGTTGTTTGCCTCGTTGGCATGATCATGAAGGCCACTTGTACTACCGTCCAGATGTACATTGGCGCTCACATTCTCTACTGGGTCGGTCATATCGGAATCATGTATGTCATTGGCGTTATGCTGGCTGATATGACCACCCTGACCAACCGTGCTTTCATCTACGGTATCAACACCACACCTCGTATCGTCGCTACCTTTGCCAGTCCCGAGATCGCTACTGGTTTCTACGAAAATCTCAACTTCCGCTGGGCTTTTGGAGCTTTCGCCATTATCATCGCTGCGTGCTGTATCCCTGCTATGGCTACCATGATCTACATGTTCCGCACTGCTACCAAGCAGGGTGTCATCTCAAGGCAGCGATCAAACCGCACATTCGTCCAGTCTCTCAAGTTCTACTTTATCGAGTTTGACATTATCGGAATCTTGCTTCTCTGTGCTTGTATCTCCTGCCTGCTTCTGCCCTACAGTCTGGCACCTTATGCCCCCAAGGTCTGGGCTACACCTTATATCATTGCCCTTGAAGTTCTCGGTGTCGTTCTGATCCCCATCTTCTACGTCTGGGAAGCAAAGGTGGCGCCTGTTCAGTTCTTGCCCTTCAAGTATCTCAAGCAGGGAACTATCATCGGTTCATGCTTGCTCAATGCCATCATGTTTCTGTCCACCTTCAGCTGGAACGCCTACTTTGGCTCTTACCTCCAGGTCGTCAACAGGTTGAGCATCTCCAACGCCAACTACGTTCTCAACGCCTACTCCCTGACCTCTTCCGTTATTGCGCCTGGAGTCGGATGGTTTGTTGCCCGCACTGGTAACATCAAGTGGACTGCCATGGCTGGCGCTCCTATTATGCTTCTGGGTACTGCTCTGATCATCCCCTTCCGATACGAGAACACCAACGTCGGCCTTCTAGCCCTGACCCAGATTCTCGTCGGTTTCGGTGCTGGTGTTTTCTCCACCGTCGACCAAGTCGCTGTCATGGCCCCCGTCACTCACCAATACCTCGCCGTCACCAGCGCTCTTTCTGGTCTCTTTGGTGGTGTTGGTTCTGCTATCGGCTATGCTATTGCCGGTGCTTTCTGGAACAACGTCATGCCTGTCCAACTGTTTGAGCGTCTTCCTGAATCTGCCAAGGCCAATGCCACTGTCATTTTTGGTAGTATTGAGGTCCAAAAGACCTTCGCTGACGGCTCACTTGAACGTGAGGCCATTATTGGCGCGTATGCTCACACTATGCGGCTCATGGCCATTGTTGGTGTTGCTACTATGCCTCTATGCGTTCTCTCCATCATTATCTGGAGGAACATCAACGTCCGAAAGGTGGAGGAGGAGAAGGGCAAGCAGACCAAGGGTATGGTCTTCTAATTGGAGACGTCGAGGAAAACAATATCCGATGAGCTCTGGATAAACCTTGAGCATGTCGCAGCTGGTTTACCTAGGCGAGCCTATATAAGATTGAAGTAATTTAGTTTAATGAAAACATTCCGTTGTTCACTTTGTGTCTTGTACCTGAGACAAACACTTGTAAAGCTTCAGGTGGCTTGTTTTATCATCCTACGTACCACGTGCTGATGACGAGTCGAGGGGAGAGTCCTTACCTATTCGAGCGGTACTGGAATAGCTTCACTGTGTTATCCTTCTCCGATTTTGCCGAAACGAGCCATGTCATCATCAGAGCTACCAGTAGCCTGGAATTGGGGTTAGGCGAGATGTCATGTCCTAGGGAAGGGCGCTACTGCAGCAATATGTATGTTACTATGACATATGAAGATCACGCCAAGAACAGAAGAAACAGATAAAAAGTGATGTAAAAGGTAAATCAATTCGCTTAATTCATGTCAAAATCATACTAGTTTATCCCATGCTCCTAAACCAGATCAAGCAATATCCTTGGGCCTGTTCTCAATGTAGGAAACGTTACCATGCACGTTCATGACCATCTCTTCCTTCTCATTGTACACAGCATCCTGTTCCTCGGCATCCTTGTTACCGAACAACTGATCTTGTACCAGGGGAGATCGAAAAGTCGGTCCATGCTCTCAAGAGATCGACCAGCAGTTTCGGGCACAGAAACGATAACCCAGAGACCACCAACAACGAGGATGGCAGCGTAGGTCCAGAAGGTTCCGTTGGGGTTGATGCCTCCCTCGGATGTAGACAGAAGCATGTTAGATGTGGCACGGCTGCTACCGTACTGGCACAGAAAATGCAGTGTCATGGCGACGAGGTAGCGAGAGCTCGGATACGGAGAGGGAAGAGCTCGGCTGTGAGGATGTAGGACATGGTGTTCCAACCAAGAGCCCAACCAATACCGGGGATGTAAATCATGGCCATAGCTCCACGAGCGGCAGTGGAAGAACCGGTAGGCTCAGGGACAGCTGTAAGGAATGCGCCAACGTAGATCATAGCGAAAGCCTGGAGGGAAATACCGGCCATCAGAGCGCGCTTGCGACCGATAAAATCAACCAGGAACAGAGCACAGCTGATGGCGGACAGAATCTTGACGATACCAAAGAGAGCAGTGACAAGAAGACCAGTCTCAGAGCCATGGATACCGAGGAGTTCGAACAGATCGGGAGCGTACAGAGTGATAGAACCAGCACCAGACCACTGAGCCAGGACCTGGACCATGCTGGCAAGGTACAGACGGTACGAGTTGCTGCCGTTGAAGAAAAGATCCTTGCAGGTACCGAGGAATGAGGTGTTGACGCTCTCAAGCTCGTGCTCATGGGAAGCTTGGATAGCGGTTATTTCGCGGACGATGGAATCGGAGTCGATGGGTTGCTGTCGCAGGCGAGCCATGACAGCAGTAGCCCTTTCGAGTTGGCCCTTCTTAACAAGGAATCGAAGAGATTCGTCGACGAAGAAGCTGAGAATGAAGATCAATCCGGCGAACATGAGATGAAGGCTGGTGGGGACGAGCCAGCGGGCGTGGGTATCGTCGCCCATGTGTCGAGAGCAGCCGTAGTTGGCGAAGTAGGCCAGAACGATACCAAGATGGACGAAGCCGGAGAAGACACAAGTGCAGAGACCTCGAACGGCTGATGGGGCAATTTTGGCGAGGTAGACAGGTCCCACGACTGCTGTTTGACCGACTCCTAGACCAGCGATGAAGCGACCTGCGTAGATGGCACCGAGACTGCCACCGTTGGCCATGAAGATGACGATTCCAATAATTCAAACTGTGCAGAGCTGACGGGTAGCCCAGATACGACCGATCTTATCGCAGATCATGAAGGCACTGTAGAAACACAACAACGTTAGCGCTGGTATGGCACGATTCGGTGGCGTATTAGAGTGGTACTTACATGAGGGCACCTCCGACACAACCGATCTGGACCATGGCAGAAACATTAGCTTTGATGTTGGCTTGCTCTACTTCGGAATAGTCCTTGAAGTAGATGTATTTCTGAAAGTCCTTGGACTTGAAGGCGCCTGAAATGAGACCCTCGTCAATTCCACGAGCGGCACCCATCAGACCAAAGGCGAAGACAGCGAACCATAGTCGCCAGTTGAACACGCCTTGAGGCTCGTCGACATCTTTGAGTTTGAAGATGTTGATGGGCTTCTTCACTGGGCCTCCGGCCATATTGTCTCTTTGTCGTAGAAGTGGTGAAAGGAGAAGAGGTTGAAGAGTTGAAGAGACGAGATGAAGATGAGACACAAAGAAGTGGTGGAAATGGAAGTTCTTCGGTCTATTCTCCCGCATGCTGTAGAAGATATGTCCGAGCGTATCAACGTTCCCAGTTCTTATCGTTCCGACAATTGAGGCAAGAGTCGTTGCTGGCGTGGAATGAGTGATTGCGTGCTGAATGCCAGACATTACAACTTCTAAAGAGCTTAAGCGGCCCACGTGGATGATGCAAACCACTCGTCCGTCAACTGCCGCGTGTCGATCAATTTGTCCCATTCGCACCATGATCAACTCAGGAGCTCAGTCCCTCTGTATTGGGTACAATACTGCAAGCGAATTGCTAAGAATGCATACAATACCCCTATCAGGAGACCTTGAGCATAGCCATATTTGAGCGTGCCAGAAACTTGTCGCTTAATCTCAGCAAGATCCAGTAGAGTATCTTCACATTAATGAAAATTCTTTCCATATAGCGCGTGCAAACAGCTGTTTTTGCGGTTGCTGCTCAGCAGTGAGAGGTGTAGACTTGAAAATGGGTGTTGCCCAAGACCTCAACGAGGAACCATCTGCAGAAGTATAGGAACAGAGATATTTACTAATGAATATGTGATTTCTTTGATCGTTCATTATTCCAACTGATTCAATCCGAAACTTCTGTCAATTCGTACTCCACAGACAACGCCCTCTGGATCTCTTCCTCCTGTGAACTCGTCTCTACTGTTTCCTCCAACTTCACCCTTTTCGCCGGGTCGCCGAGACCTTGCCTGCCCATATTGGTGTTTATAGGCAAACTGATCGTTCTTCCAAGCGGCGACCTAATTTCCAAGAACCTCACTGTACTCCCGCTAGAGGAGTCATGTGGTACCGTCGGCATCTGCGCAGCCATGTTTTCAATGCACGACATCTCATAGTGGTGCCGTAACGCCAATTTATCCACTTTTCGCGCAATATTGGCCTTTTTGCCGTGGAAATCGGTTATGACATCGTATGGCACAAAAGCCCGGATTTTGTAGGTATCCGGGTGGATCGAGATGAGACGGGCTTCGAAAAGTTGCCGAATATCGTTCATGAGAAGTATCCCATTTTTTCCAGACCATGTTTCTGCCCATGCTTGAGCAAGTCTCTCATCATTGATCTCCACTTCAGCATCAGTGGCGGTCTTTTGGTCATGGCGGGGGTAGACATAAAAATGATGTTGAGGTACAATATGACAAGCATGAAGACCTGGCCCAGTCGACGGAATAATGCACCATGACTGGCCTTTTCCAGAAATAGCACAACGATCAGCATGAATAAGGCAATCATGTCGAAACGTCTCTGTTGCTTCTCTTGCTTCTTCTGGTGATAGGTCCATGTTTAGCGGAACATGCAAGTTCTTGATGTCTTCCTGCTCGCCATCCGTTGTTGATGAAAACGAGTCAGATCTGCGCCGTTTCGGAGATTGAGAAGCTCTGAGAGTGGTTTTTGTACGTCGAAATGGCATTTTAGCATAGCGAAGGTCCAGTGATGGTTTGTCAAGAGATATATAGCGATTATCCATTCGACGCGTTGGTCGGTTGACGTGCCGAGCACACTTGTCTAGCATTCCTTATCAGCAACTATAAAGAAGACGATTTAAGACCTAATGCGATAACGAACCTTTGAGGTGATCTTGTAACGGTTTATCGTATGAGATATCACAGGGCTTATGCAGGATAACATGATATGTCACTATACGCTGAACTTTGGGCGATGACCCCGCAAGTCCGGGGACAGGAAGAGCCAGATCCTCATCGGCAACTAAAGAAGGGAGTTTCCTCTTTACATCATCAGGTGAATCCACCAACATGAAAGCCATAGTCTCCCAAGTGTCTTTCTCGCCGGGTATGTCAAAACAGAGACGCATCTCATCGATAACATCGCGAAATGTTATCAAATTACTCCCGGGAACTTGGTATAGGCCCGCGAAGTGGAAATCATCATCGCCTGCAACTAGATGGACGTTCCATCCATGGACGCGCATAGGGGGGGTTACAGATGTTGTCATGATGGGCTGGGTTGGACTGGACGCGTCTTGACTAAGACGACGCCGCGATCATGGGGAGAGTAGAGGACGCGTAGAAGGATCTTGGACGGGATACTGTTAACGGACTAGCGGTCTAGCTGGTCGTGTCTCTCTAATCTTATCACCACGTGATGCTTTGGCTCATCGGTGATTTTTGCATTTCTCCTATAAAAACAGTTAATGGGAGAGAAAGCGAAAAAGTTGAGTGTTTACTATGGTATGTAGTATATACTGGATGAAATCTTTGATATATCATAATCTTTTCCGACAAGATATGTTTATTGTCGTCTCGGACTAATCCTTTACCTGTTCTCTGAATCTACGTCATCTGTTCTAAGTCGCTACCCTAGACGTTGATGCTGTTTGCCTGATAGGAAAAAGGAATTACTGATATCTGAGCTCTAATCTCCCTATACGTGTTTGGCAAATTGTTGTCTTCCTTTTCTGAACTATCTTGGAAACAGTGTGTCTTTCAGTTAGCATCTTCTATCATTTGGTACTGGTTTTGACGTTCCGATGTGATTGAACAAAACCCCGTTATCTGGTCCTGGATACATGTGTTGCATTTTTCCTACAACTGAGATGGATTATGGGAGATATTTACCAGACCATCCATCAGTATTCTTCGCACGAATCAATTCTGTATCTTCTACCCAACCATGCTCAACCTCTTGTATAAAACCCGGTTGCCACCCTTGTACCACCCAACAGACCAGCCACCCATGTAGAGACGTGGTCACCGTAGTAGGTATATGGAGATACAGTTGCCTAGATAACAATTCATCCTTCGTTCCCTCACCAGATACTACTTATCATTACAGTCTCTCATCCGTTATCCTACGGAACTTCGGAATTTCGGAATTCCATCATTACTTCCGCGATCGGAGGAGTGCCAAGTTCCTAGCTAAGAGACAAGCGTATCCTTGCGCCTCCATCGTCACTCTTGGCAAAAGATAAATTCGCGGGGTTGGACTCCAAAACATGATGCATGATTTGTCAATTACCCAGCCCTTCCCCATATTTCGCGGAGAGTCTAATAAAATGTTTAAGCTTAATGATAACAAACGGCTCAAACTAGCGACTAGACAGGAAGCTCAAACCGCAAAAAGGATAGGCGAACCTGATTGTCGGTTATTGACTCGGATTATGATGCTTGTTGTCCGGGTACTTGACTTGATCATCTTGTCTATATAAACCCAACTGGCATCATCGTCTTTCATTTGCAGATCTGCCGTGCTTCTCCAGTCATCATGCATTTCCTCACTGTTGCTACCCTTGTCGGGGGTGCGGCTGCTCAGATCAAGTACGCGGATAACCAAGTTCCCTTTGTCAAAGAATCACAACAAGTTGCTTCAAATTTCCCGGATGTCGATGACGATTTGTACTCGCCCGCGTTCCTGGACCCTGGTCATATACCCGAGGGGTTTGCCAATGGAACAGCTTCGCCAAACCCACAGCAGTCTCTGGAGCAGTTTCTCTGGACACTTGCCTCAAAGAATGACTGGATGACGTACCACAACCCTACCTTCAAATCAGAGGAGGGCCGGTCTATTCCTTATGTTGTTCTGTCTTCTTCCAAGTCACTGCTTCAAGAGACACCTGTGGCCAGCAGCAATGGCACCAACAAAGTCCGTGTCTGGCTCCAAGGTTAGTAGAATTGTCCTCTCAACTTGTAAAGATAACTGACAAATCCGGTCCAGGTGGAGTCCACGGAAACGAACCTGCGGGAGAGGAGGCTCTTCTTGCGTTGCTTGGAAAGATGGACGCTGAGCCTGAATGGACGGCCTCGATCCTTGAAAAGTTGGATATCATGGTTCTGCCACGATATAGCCCCGATGGATCAGCCTATTTCCAGCGATATCTGGCGACAAGCTTCGACCCCAACCGGGACCACACCAAGATGGCGTCTCAGCAAACCATCGATGTCAAGGCTTTGAACCTCAAGTTCAATGCTCACGTTCATCTCGACTGCCACGAAACCAACGCTGTTCGCCGATTGGCCTACAATAACAAGACATACATCCCCTCGCAGGACGACCAATTCTCAGCTTTCAAGAACCCCAATGTTCACGAGGATATTCGCTCCCTTGCCGAGTCTCTATTCGTACCAAAGGTTCAATCTGCGCTCAAGGAGAAGAACTTCACAACTAGTGGCTACGTTGTTGCGTTCCAAGAGGAGGGTGGGGACATCCGTCTGCAAGACTTTGTTACGGATACCCGTGGTGAAGTTACAGTTTTCATGGGCCAGGGTCTCGCGTTTTTGTCTGAGACACGAGGTATAGGTATTGGAGATCAGTACTTCAAGCGTCGAACATCCGCTGGTCTGACTGCTGCGCTTACCCTTGTGCAGACAGCAGCCGACAACGCAGAGCTGATCTATGACACCGTCGAAGCAGCCCGTGCTGACTTTATCACCAACGACCAAGAGATCATTGTCCGCGACCAGCCTCGCTGGACAAATGCCACATGGACTTACATCGACGTCGAGACTGGTGACCTTACCGAGGTGCCCGTGATTTTCGGCAACAACACACCCCCTGCCAGCAACCTTACTCGCTCCAGGCCCGAAGCATATATCTTCAGCCGGGCGTGGTCCAGCGCCGCCAACAAGCTTCGTGCCGTCGGCCTGACCGTCAACGAACTGGCAGTCGATTTCGAGGGCGAAGTTGAAGCGTACAACATCACGGAAGCGACACTCGCAACCCAGAAATATGAAGGTAACGTGCTTACGACTGTCAACACAGAGCTATTTACCAAGAAGATGAAATTCCCTGCCGGGTCGTACTGGATCAGCACTAGACAGCAATATGCTGCCCAGGCCTTTGTTCGTCTTGAGCCTGAGAATCCTGATGGCTTTGCGACTTTCAACATCTTCCCTGTTAGTACGGGTGATGAGTACCAGGTTTATCGTATTCCTGCATGAGAAAGAAGACCTGAGATGGGGATCATGAAAGCGATGAGATGATGACCTTTTTTTCAATGTGCATAATTGATAGTGCTTATTAGACAATTTATGATGGCTGCTAGAGTATCAAGAACAGTGTACACAACTGTGACCTGTAGCGACTTTTCAAAGAGACCAATATCCCTATGACGACTCCTGTAGTCCAACTCCCTGCATCTTGACACCTTCAACAAAGTTGACAGGGGGAGTGTAGGCCTTCCTACCATGTGCCACGTAGGCGATGGCAGCAATCACGATGACGCCGAACCAGATTAAAGGCGCCCAGTTGGCCGATGCAGTATAAACAGGCAAAGTAAGAGGGAAACAGCAGAGAATGACGATGAACAAGCTGTACAGCACTGAGAAAGCATTGATAGCCAGCCCAAATCGCCCCAGACTCCATCGCGCATAGGGCAGTGTCTCGCCTCTGATACGCTTAAGAAGAACGCAGCCGATGCTGAGGAGATACGTGGTCATAATACCAAGGGTCGAGAGAGATACGAGAACGGTAAAGGCAACGTCGGAGCCGATTTGAATCAGACTTAGGAGAGCGGCGCCGATGGACATGAGATAGACTGCATTGAACGGCATGTGCCATTTCTTGTCCCTAGAGACTCGTCAGGATTTCAAGTAAAGAACTGATGGAAGGAAACTTGCATGTGGCCAATCCAATTTGAACCAGGAAGTCCCTGATCTCGGGCAAACGCCCACGTCTCACGTGCACAAGTCGCTAGTGTCGTGATGTTACCTAGATACACCAACAACCACAAAATAACGTTGAAGAACAGGTTCAAGCTCTGCGAACCCGTTCGATCAAAGAGCGTAATAAAAGGCCAGTCCGACTCGATGACCGGATCCAAAGGTCCGATGCAGAAAAGCATGGTGATGAGCATGATGAAGCCGAAGAAGACGTTACCCACGTACGACCACCATATAGCCCGAGGTACGATAATCGACGCATTCTTCACCTCCTCAGACAAATGCACGATGCTATCTGATCCGAAACAGCACCACAAAACATAGATCTGAGAGGAAATGTATGCGAAACCCATGTTATCCCACCCACTCTGATCAGTGAACTGAAGGAAGATGTCATCCGCGGCGTTCTTATCACAGAGAACCCAGAGAGGAATCATGACAGCGAAAAATCCAAGGATATGGCCGATCAGACTGGCTGTTTCGAGCTGTGGGAAGAAAGCGGTACCCCAGGTGTTGAATGCGATGGTGATGAGGATGACAGCCCACATGATGAGCGCGATTTGCCACGGTGTGAATGCAAAATCAGGGTTTGTCACGTTGATGCAGGCTTGTACTTGGAAGGCGATTGTATAGCAACTGCTTGCGAAACTGGCGAGCCAGCCAAGAGTAGTCATCCAGCCGGACGCATAGGAGAGAATCTTTTGGTACTTTGGAGGTGAAAACTCGCTGACCCAGTCTTTTTTTTCTTCTATCAGCCGAAGAATCCTCGAGAGGCGATAGAGAGCGACTCACGATATTGACCACCAGAAGTAGGCGCCATAGAAGCCATCTCGGCCAAACTAGCCACAACAGCAGAATACGCTGTGGTAGTCGTCACAAAGCACCAAAACACACCCGCGTATCCTCCATTCGTGAAGCCAGGAGCCAGTGAAATCAGGACGAATTCCCACGTCGCCATGTAAATCGCTACGAAACCGATTGAAGACCATAGTGAGAAAGTACGTTTGAACTGCTGCTTTTTGCCAAGTCGCTGCATGTCCAGATGGTCTTGCTGATCATTGAGAAAACCATCTTGTTCGTCGTCGCTAATCTGGGAGGGAAGAAGGGCGTTATTCGCCTGTTTCGAGCTTGTGTGAACGTCAACGGCGGTCGAAGGGTCCGTTGAGGATTTAGACGAAGAATCTGTCATCTTGGCGACTCGTACAGTCGTTCTCCCTCTCTCTCTCTCAAAAAAAGAAAAAAAAAAAGAAAAGAACCGCGGGCGAAAAGTCGATTGGAAATAAGATACAAAAGAAAGTTCAAAGGGAATGTGTTTTGAACTTATCTAACGGTGGCGATCTAAAGAAGCCCCGCCCATAATTAAACACTCACAAGCTAAAATACGTGAAACCCTTGGCTTCTTCACTGCGATAGGCTTGATAAAGTCCTCCTTGGTTTCGGGAAAAATCCTCCGCAACGGCTTTGAAGCCCGTTTGAGTCGCTAGTTCGGTGGCAGCCGCATAATAGAATACGGAGACTCTATTCTACCGGGCGCCGAAGGGTCCAGATTCAAGGGACGAGTGGACTCGGTGATACACGGCATTAACGCGTAGGGGACCGGATCCTTCTGTGGTTCTGGTCCACTGGGCTGAGACGATAAAATGGGTGGGTGGAAACACATATTCTGTGATAAACGACTGTAGTATCGAAGACCATAAAGTTACCGACTAATTTTGTCCTGTGTGGTCTGTACAGCAGAGATTTCTGATGCCCCAAGGGACGAATTAATGTCTATATTATTGAAATCTAGTAACGTCCGTCATCATTTGCTTTGACTTGGCATTCCGTCGTGTCCAAATCTGGTTCCTAATAACCACGCCTGTCCTTCTTCGCAAAATGCATCATTAGATTACCTCTTCAAAATTGAAATCGTCCACCAGGATAGCCACAGTTGCCTCGGAAGGGCAGTACAACCACATGCTAACCAGATCCATTTGGTACTTAGTTGTCACCACGCCCTCAACCTTTCTGTATTGACCAGGCGAGCCTTTGGAAATGGTATGCCTTTTGACAAGAGTCTTGCCCAGCTTTAAATCAACGTGACACCCTCCACTTCCTGACTTGTAGGAAACCCAAGTTGACAAGGTGTATTGCTTAGATTTTTCAAGTCCTGCCACCCATTGTTCGATCGATGGCGCGCCGTCTTCCAGGACGGACATGTATCTGCGATCTGTTAGATTGATTGATGGGATTTATAGTGAGAAATACTTACAATGCTGTCGGTCCCGATTTGACGGGATAGTTGTCTTTGAACTTGGCAACAGACTTTCCTTGGGAAGACCTCAAGACCCATGGCTGAGAGAAGAAAATATCGGAAGAATCATCAAAGCCTGGGTTGCTAAGCAAGTTTATTGCGGTCGATTTAGGTTTTGATGTACGCGTGAAGGTCGCGGTAGTTTCCCTGGCAGGCGCAGCATTTGTCTTCCTCACGCTGGTGGTCGCGACACTCCTTATCTCGGTCGTCGCTGTAGTTGACCTTTTCAACGTTGATGTCGTTTTTGTCGCAGCCAAAATGGTTGAAGAGAAAGGGAGGTTGGAGCTGTCAATTGTCGACACAGAACCGATAGAAGTAGGCACAGCATCGCCTGATGCTGCAGAAGATACTGACTTGCACGGGCCAGCATGAACCGCAGCAATGCCAAAGGCAAGGGCTACAGTCAGAGAGTTCCAGATACCCATTTTTTACTACCTCTTCAAATTGAAGGTATATTGTAAACAAGATGTAATCTTGGGGAGAGCCAATTATTTATGACCAGGTTCTTTATATGAAACAAGGCGTCGAAGGGGCGAAACTAATTTAGATGCAACAAAGAAAAAGTCAGCTGAAGAAGCACAGCTCTAGTCCCGGTCTGTGCCTGAATTTACGAATGGACATTCTAATTTGGGCACTTTTTCAGGGTCTAAAAACAGCTACAAAGACGCTACCGACATCTGTGCTCTAGTGAAGACAAAGTATTGCACATTCATTCAAAACGCTTGCAAGCCCACAGCTCACGTTGACGTCTGCGATGCAATGCATAGCCAACCATCAAGCCCGCTCATATCAGAAGCGCTATCGAGGTCGAGATTGATTAACTTACCCGTACTAACATTGCGATAACCGCCTTGTACAACAAGAATGCAGACAAAACGTCCAAGATATCAGTCACAGTCTTTTCGGCAGCCAAAGCCGTTTGTTGTCCTGGTAGTCAATACAATAGTATACTACATTGGAGAAAGAGGTCGATTATATTCTCGCTTATATCTATGCGCTTAAAGTAATCAACAAGACTAAGTTGTGTGTACAGAGAAGTAAAATAGTAGTAGATACGCCGTCACCACTCAACCAGCAACTTATCGGATAAGTGCCATCCAGTCCTGGGTAACAAGGGAAAAGTTCTCGGTGGCAGGGCTAATCTTGACCGTCTTGCATCCTTTGGCCAGCTTGACGCCATTGAAGCGATCCGCAATCCAAGGCAGGTAGTCAGATTTAGCAGCGTGCAACACAGCACCGTGGTCAAGATCAGGATAAGATCTGTACTCGGCAGTAGACTCGGGAAACTCCTTGCAAGTCTCATTGAAATCTTCCACGGCGAACTCAGGATAGGCAAGAATGTCGGCTTCACCTTGGATGACGAGCATGGGGGCAGCGAGCTTGTGGGGGCCAGCGCCGTTGAAACGCTTCTGCCAGTCGACAAAATCGGGATGCTCAAGCCAGCTGGTGTTCTTGTAGAGCTCCTTGACAGTAAGGTTTCCATACAGAGTAGCCCCAGTTGCGATACAGCCTTGGTCGGCGAGAGTGATGCGGCTCAGAACAATGTCTGTGGCGTAGTCCTCGACCTTGATGGAGGGATAGAGGCGAGACAATGACTGGAGGAGGAAGATGGATACAACATCTCCAGCTGGGCCATCCTTGGCGCGGCGGAAAGACTCGGGGATAAGCTTAATAGGTTGGAGCGCTGGGGCCATAGCTACAGCACCCAAAAATCCACCTGTAGCTTTACCTTCTTGTGCCTCTCGCTCATCAGTGCGCCATGCAGTCATTCCACCCTCGCTGTGGCCAACGACGACCCATTCCTTGGTGATCTTGTTACCAAGGGCGGTGCGAGCGGCTTGAAGACCGAAACTGACATCTGCAGCATGGAGAGCACCAGATTCGTACATGAAGCCCTGAGGAATATCACTGCCCTGGCCAGCATAATCAGGAGCAATGACGACGTATCCCTGGTTGACAAGAGTAAAGGGAGCCTGCCATTCGTAGTAGAGACCGCGGTGATTGGTAGGCGCGCATTGTCGGGTTCCGCCCGCTGTTCCATGGGTCCAGACGATAGTGCGGAAAGGCTTGTCCTTTCCAAGAGGGTTAGAGTAAGGAGTCAGGACGAACCCAGTGGCTGGGATAGGCTTTCCATCGATATCCTCCGACATATAGAAGAATCGAGTCATGCTGACTCCACCGGGGATAGTCCATCGTCTGGTAGCTTGAGCAGTTGGGATTTCCTCCCATTTGACGAGGTCGCCGGCGGAATAGTCTGAGATGTTGGCGGGGTTTGAGTAGAAGGGATCGGTCGAGACGTTCTGATTGACCCAAAGACTAGCCTCTCCGGCTAAAGCCTGGCGGTAGCCGAGTTGACAGGTCATGTCACATCGATTGGGCTCATCTGTGTAGGCAAGAGGTTCCTGGTTGGCTGCGAGAGCACCAGAGATGAGAGCACTTATGAGAAGCTTGGGCAACATCGTGAAGAGTGTTAGACTTGAACAAAAGAGTGTTGATGTTGTTGAGTGAGAATCCATTCCAACAACGACAGACTCGAGGCTATATATAAGTAACGACTGCAAGAAACTCAGATCGTCAATTGACCCAACTGCGCCCCGCTTCAACTAACTACCGCGTATATTGCCCTTTTCCCGAGGTCAGCCACGGATCACTGATGGTGTCAACTCCAACCGTCAACATACATAACAACTACCCCATGGGGCAAGTGATCAGCTCCCGTTGTATTTCTCACCTCACGATTGATCAGACCGGAACAGAAGAGTCCCACAAGCACAAGCCTCACTGTAGCCATAGCCACGTGCACGGATCGTAAATCAAGCATAGACTCTGTGTAAATCTATTTGTGGTTTAGCGTGTGGAATTATTGCCCTGTTTGCGTAAGGTCGGACGTTGTGCGAGGGTTCTCGCTAACTCTGTTCTAAGGAGATGTAACTTTGATGACGATGGGACAATGGGCCGCTGGTGATGAAGGTTTCGGGATCTTGAGCATACCGAGATAGACCTGACAAATGAGTAGGGATCATGCAATAAGTTTGTTTGTTATTATTAAGAAATCCTCAATAAGAATGATAAATGTTTCCCGTTCAGTTGCTGAATTTGCCAATAGCCTGATACCAGCTACTCTATTGTTGTGACGGAACAAGTGTATATAAGTACAATCCACATTTACGCATCCTTAGAGACAGACACGAAGGTTTCAAAGTGAAAAAAAGAATAGTAGAAACCGTCGTAGATGTATTGAAAACGAAACATATGTGAGCCACTGATCCAGATGCAACATGAAGGCTATGGCAATCTAAAAAAAACACTTTGAATTCATGCATGCGATGCAGGTACGTAATTAAAAGGCAAATTTCCGCATAAGGAAGCAGAGGGGCCTTGGTGGACCTTGCTTCATCATATGTGCTTCTCAAGAGAGAGACTTCCACTGTGCGCAATAATTGCTAACCACTCGCCAAGAAGCTCCAGAATAACATAGGACGGAACGAGATGTAACCGTCGCCACTGCAAAAATGCCGAAGGGACAGGACTTGGACTTTGTTTGTAATGAACTCACTGAGCACATTCGTGATCGAAACCGATATGATATTCACGCAAATTAATCAGGAAGAAGCATGGCAGGACGCAGAAGAGGTTCCAGCAAGTGGATGACTATGAATAGGTAAAGATGAAAGTCATGAGAACTATGACGCTGTTCCAGACACAGACTTTTCCCTAAATCAGGAGGAGTCATCCGTCTTTTGGAGTGGATGGAAAGTGAAGATTTGATCGACGAAAGCCGAGATGAAGGTAACTACAGATTATCTTAGGTCCGACTAATTTTTGAGTCTGATCAAGCCGGTACTGATACAAACGAGGAGAGTACAATTCAAAAGTTGAGAGTGGTATGGAGTAAGACGGGTATGAGACAAGATTTCGTAGAAAGACTCTTACCTGACAACGCTACTCCAAGCACAAAGCAGCTAAAGACCGATTCCATTATAGCGATACAAGCCCTCGACATCTATGGGTATGTAATAAGCCTTGCGTAACTGGTACCATTTTAATGACTATGGTGTACGTAGCTTCGGCGTACATGAGACGGTTACCGGTACGAGGCAGAGGAGGTTATGGTTAATGGCACTTGCATAACGAATACAAGCACAAAAGTAGTGGACGAGGTATTCGTGTCCTACAGAAAGAGTCAGAGTAAGGAACATCAAGACTGGATGGTAACATATCGTGCCAAGAAAACCTACCAGCATCTGGTTGAAGAGACGACTCGTCATCCTCCCTAGGAGCATGTCTGTTGTCTCTAAGCAAATATTCCATGGTTGAGTATGTTAAGTTGTCAATCAGAGCCCAGAAATGGCGTTGGTGTCGATCGACCATATATCAAGGGAGGGTTTCGTAAAACGTCGAGAGTGATGCTTCATAGTGAAACTTGTTAGACCACAAAAAGCGGTGCTAACCTAGAGCCTGTTGAGACTATATACTCAACAAAACTTGAATGAACAAGTGACATTGGAGACTTATGAATCTTGCCACTGGCTTGAAAGAAGGGAAGTTAAGGATATCTCGATGTATCCCAGCTTCCCAAAATGCTGAATAAGTTGTTAAGAAAGCCATATGCACTGCTAAACGCCATTCTTTCCCCCTTCCAGATTTCCCAATAAGATATTGTGTTAGTGGTGCCAGGTATGATGGTCCTCCCATGTATGAGCGTAGCCTCTTCAGAGCCGAACTTGTCCATCTAGAGTAGTCCAACTTTGTCTTATCTTATCTTCTATCCTCGTTAGATTCTAGAATTTCTAGAGGGTGACATAAAACTCAAGATGCAAGGTTTAGGATTGAAGGTTGAATAGTCTAAGAGCTAGTTTGAGCCATCATGGTAACATTGCCATTTTAAGCCCATACCAGCCGAGTTGAGGTTTCTGCCGCTTTGAGGAACGACTGACAGTCTAAGTTGTGTTTACTTTACTGTGGTTGCGCGAGATATACCCTAGAGGAGCCTGATAATATCAAGAAGCGAAACAGCTCGGGCTTCATTTGCTTTATTTTTATTCAGTTAACTACTTGCATTGCCAGATTGCTACTCAAGACTTTGTCTAAGGCGCCCCCAAAACAATAAACCGGGTTTACAAGTGTGGTTGAAAGAGACTACAAGGTCCTAATGTGCTGACTGAAAACGATCCATCTCGGAAATGAACATCCATGTGCTCTGGTTTCAAGCACTGCCGGCATGGAAAATTATCTACCTGTCACAAAACCGGGAAAACTTGGCTATCTCCAAGATGCAGTTCACCCAGCCTGCCAAAACTAACGATCATATCTCGTAACCGAGTTCCGCTAATGCTCATCTGATAATCATTATAAATCACCACTAACTACCCTTGTCGCGTATGTCAGTCTTGTCGCTGTCGGCATGACCAGTAGTGACAGCAGGCCGCAATGGTTTGCGGCACGGCCCTTGTAAGTGCCCAGAGTGACAGGATGCCGTCCTTGCATATCTAGTGCCTGAAGAGTCAGAACCGAGTCAATGGTAACCTAAGACTAAATTCGCTCATGTCCAGGGTCTACAAGTCCTATGTCAGTTTGTTACTAGATCAGAGACAGATTTTGAACATGCCAGCTGAGATTCAGTCAACGGAAGGGGTTCTAACAAGGATGCGGATCCCTCGGCGTCTTCCAAAGGAGGCTGACATAGTAGATCGTAGGTCTTAAGTTCGCAAATCCAAGATTATGGGATGGAATACGATATCTTGTTGGTTATTTGCTGGCGAGACCCTCGCTAACTCGCCTGCTCGCTCCATCAGGTGGAGTAGGTGAAGCGCAAATGATGAACAGGGGGGGTTTGATCATGGCTTGGTAAACACCCTTGTAAGTGATTGCAGATCCTGCACTTCGACCCACCTGTCACCTCCCAGTCCAACGAATCATCTACCAAGGAGCCAATGTTGAAGGAGGCAGATGGCCAAGTGGCGCCAGTTTGTTTGGCTATCATCACGTCAACCGACAGGCCTCCCTTGATTGCGAGAAACGAAGAAATATGGTGTTCATGCCGGATCGATCGGGCCATGTTCACTTCTTGCCAGATCACAAAGTGATTGGTGATATGTCAGATCATGGGAGTTGCTAGTCATGGGGTCTCGCTTGTATGATGGAGACTGTGGTAAAGTGGATGAGATGTAGTCGTCACCTCAATACCAGAGCATCCCTTGAATTCTTTTGATGGCGTGTTTACCCTCAGAATTATTGCCCACATGTCTAGATGTCCGTGCACAGTAGTATCCAAGGCTGATAGAACGATTATGGTAACTCCCGTGTGTGGATGATACGACAAAGAAATACGCTATTGCTGATTGCATGGATCTAACAAACTCTGAATGGATTACTATAAGCCTTATTCGAGCCTAAACAAACAATCCTGCGACCCCGATATGCCAATCACCAACTGAGCCATGCCCAATAGTCCTCCCAGTACTACGAGGCAACCAATAATGAAGACGATCAAGTAAATCAGCTCAAGTGGGCGTTCGAAAAACCAAAGCCTCCCCTCCGCTCGTCCACTCTTTTCCTTGCCCTGTATCCTCCCATCAGGAACATACTTGAAATCAAGACTGGATCCACCCCCAAGCCCCTGACTACTATGGATGATAGCATTATGCAAACCCTCCCTGCACAGCTGAACCATCTTGTCGTCAAAGGACGGGACCAATCTCTGCATTGTGGCCAAGCCCCAAACGAGCCAACAATGGCCCTTGAAGCATGCATACGCGTACCATCCCGGTCTGCCCATGCCAAGCTGATCGCAGATCTCATGGCCGTTTAGGACGCGGCTGGCAGCTTGGATGAACCCATCCGAGATGTTGATCGGGGGTAGGTCCTTGAGTGCTTGCACAAAGTTGTGTCCAATAACGACAGACGTTGGTGTCACGAAGAGCTCGTTGTAAGCTAGGCTTTCCATCACCGCCTTAGCTTGCTTGGCCGAGGTGTAGTATTCTTGCGGTGCGCCAATCACATGCGCTACATATCGCCAGAGCGCGATGTAATCCTCGACTTCTTGGGGGTCAGGCGTGATACCCATCTGCGGAAGCTGGAGCCAAGCATGGTTGCAGCTGAAAGTGGCTATGGCATGGATGGAATCCAGAGTGTTGACTGGTATCCCGTGGGTTTCTTGGTCAAAGAATCGGCACTTGGATGCGGCAACCTTGAGGATCTGCTGTCTGACCATGGAGTGCAGCAGACGAACTCTGATGATCGAGCTGTGACCCGAGCCCCCCGGTTTGATGGACTCAAGGGAGTGTGTGACTTGAAGGACCATCTGAAAAGTCTCGAGGAGGCGTCTCCTGAGTACACGGGTGCTGAATCCGCCTGTCCGTGCAAGTACTTCTACCACACTGGTCGAAGCCGAGTTCTCGCCTACAAAGCCTTGAAAGGCGAAGCCAATCAGGTTTGCGAGAGCGTATCGGTAGAAGAAGCGCTGTCCTCTAGCGATCTGCTCCCAGTCAACCCAGGACGGAACATGATGTGTTTCTTGCCAAAGCTGAGACAGATGTGCATCTTGTTCGTGATATTGACTTAGTGTTTCGAACAAGTCTGCTCTGCTAACTTGGTGGCCTTCTTGTCTGAGTTGATCATGGATCTCTTGGATCTTCTTCACAGCTGAGGCACCGAGTTCGTCACACTCGAAGCGCAGAGGATCTGTTTGGGACTTGGGGATGTGCTGGTCTGTCCAGGTGAAGGTGTGGTTTCCGATGGTGCAGACTTGGTCACCTTGAACAGGTTCTTTGAAGTAGTCCATTGTGGTGTAAGATGTTAGAAAAAGCAAGTTTGATTTAGTTTAACAAGCGTCGATAATACAAGATGTTGAAGTGAGATCTGGATGTAGACTTGGAGCTTTACTGTGCCATCAACGTGCCTTTTATCCGCAACCTCTACTGCGTCACGCAGAGAAATTCAGGCTAAACCTGTGAGCTTCTTCATACACCCCCATCTCGATTCCAGTATCATTCAGAAGTGCATCAAAGTAACCTCCTCTCCCTTTCCTTGCAGGGGTTGTGGGCAAACAAAATTCGCTAGCCACCATCCGGAACCCACAACCAGACCAAAGGGAGCTGAACGGAGACACCTAGTTTCTTGGCTGATGATTGTCACGAACTAAATCGACTGAATTTGAACTTCTTCCGAGATGTCTGTGATATCTCTCCCAATAGCCTTGCAAAGAACCCCGGTTGGATATCACCAGACGGGATGACTTCTCCCTAGCTTGGTCAGCTTATACGTCACGTCGACCATACCCTCGGGGCCTCGTCAAGATGGAGTTTGCATATAATGACGCACTATGAGCCCGAAATCAAACAAACCATTCTTGTCATTCCCATCTCTACCTATCCTGTATGTCAAGACATTGTGCCAATGTCAGCAGAGTAACAGAAAACTCTTACACAGCACTTGGCTCACACATCTCATCTTTCACAATCCTCCCTCAAGGTCTAAATCATTGGCAACCATGCACGTGACAGCCACAATGCAGAACAAGACTACGGTCGTACTTCCGGACCTGTTCAAAGGTTTCGTTGTTCAAGCTCCTCGTATAAACAAAGGCTACGAGGTAGTCAAACCAATCTCTGAACAATGGCTCTCGGAGTAAGATGAACTAAAGGAATTGTGTTGTAACTATGCTGACACAGATTAGAAAATGCCAGTTCTCTCCTCGGATGAAGAAAAGAGTCGAGTTCTGTGACTTTGCTCTATTCATCTCTATCGCGGCTCCTGATGCACCTCATGATAAACTCAAGACAATGTGCGATTGGGGTAACTGGGTAAGGCCTCTCTTCTACTATCATAACTTGCACCGTGACTGACTCTCACTGTCTAGGTATTTCCTTTCGATGATTGTAGGTGCTGTTACTACTGTTTAGCTAAATAAACTGACAATCTATAGTGTTTGATGAAGGGTCATTGAAGAATGCTCAGAAACAGGCCCAATTTGTTGTTAATAGTCTCATGGCAGACATGCTTGGCAGGACCTTTACCAAAAAGAAGATTCGTGTGGTACAGGCTCATGACGATATTTTTAAAAGAGTATCCGAGGTAAGCACAGATATTTACTCTTTATGTACTTCCTGCTAACTTGATATCGTGAAGGGCTCAACAGTCGGTACGAATGGATCTCATCCAATCTTAGTAGTTTTGACTTACATATTACAGGTGCTCGGACAAGGTTCGCTCTCGCCATGAGAGACTACACAGATGGAGTCATTCATCATGTCAAGCATTTTTCTTCCAACAGTATCCCCGGTATCGAAGAAATGCTTCGAACCAGGAGACTATCTTCTGGTGTCACACCTTTGTATCATCTTGTCGAATTTGCCCATGATATTCAATTACCTGATGAGGTGTTTGAGAACCCCGTCATCCAAACGTTGGAACGCCTCGGTGTGGACTTTGTCTTACTGTAAGTTAAGCAAAGACTGTTTCAATTGTTATCACTGACTGAAGCGACTTTACAGGTCAAATGACATTCTTTCGTATAGAAAAGAAGAGGTAGGACAGAGTTGTGGCTGTGATATGACTCATGTCTGACAGTTTATAGAATGATGATTGTCCCTTCAGCATGGTCGCCTCTTGCCGAATGGCTGGCCAATCTCCCCAAGAGGCCTTCGACACCGTGGGCGCACTTCTAGAAGAGCGATACAAAGAATGGGAGACAGTTATAACGGATCTACCAAGCTGGGGACCAGAAATTGACGCTCAGGTGGCACGATATGTCGAGGGTATTCAGAACGTGGTCCAAGCCAATGTCACATGGAGGTACTGATTCCCTCTCTACATCTGCTAATACCCCCTTAATAACATGTGATAGCTTCCAATCGGGGAGGTACTTTGGGAAACAAGCCCAAGAAATTCGACGAACTCGGTTGGTTGATGTGATGATCAACCCACCGTATTTGCTGCAGCAGCAACAACAACGTCATGCAACCAACATGCAGCATTCGGGTCAGTGGTCAAAGAGTCTTTCGTCGTTGGTTCAGCATGTATCATGGTCTTTTCTTTTGAGTCTTGTGATCATCTGTTACTTTGGCGTGGTTATTCGGCATTGAGTGTATCCGTATGTAGATAGAGACGATCAACACAGGGATCTGACTATGATCTGATTGTTGATTCAGATAGTGAGACAAGACAAGTAATTGGTTTGACGAGCCGCTGACATTAGTGGTGACAACCACCCGATCCAATGAATGTTGTGAGACGAGCTGGATTGAGAGACCGAGCCCTAGGCTTAGTGACTTTAGCTTGTTCTTGTCCCGCTGTCAACCCACTGAAAGCACCAAGCTATCAAGTAAGATCGACCATACACTTGCATTTGACAAGGATATCCCTGTGCCAGCCCGTCTGTCAGAATGTGTTTAGGCGATTTTTGTTTCACCAAACCCACGGAACTGACAAGAAACCGAGATAAATAACATTAGTCATTCACAAAGCATATCGTAAATCTCTACCTTTATGTCTCTGCGCTTTGTCGTTTCGCATTCCCCTTGGATTGGTAGGGGAGTCAGGCTTGGGTGGAGTAATGTCGCACAGAACAGCTTAGCCAAGGCAAAGCGATACCACCTTATCTTCTAGGTGCTCACCCACTCACTAACTAACTCATGCAGGCGCGGGCAGGCAGGCAATGTTTTTTTCGATCGGGGGGGTCCATTGAATTCCCGAAAGCTTTCGGCGAGGATTTCGGCCGAAGCATTTCGGCCAACACCGACTTTTTAAAAGGGCATCCGAAGAAAAGAGACATGTTGGTCAATCTGATAAAGACAGCATGCTCAGCTCTACATTTCCCCCTAGTTCTTCTTTCTTGTAGAATAGCTATCTAGATCCTTTCTGAACATTCAGTTCTTCTCACACACGCGGCGTGACTCTTGTAGCCATCCCGAAACTCAAAAATGTACCGGCATCTCAACTCGGGGCCCTACCCCTCCCCATATTCACTGGTAAGCCCTGGTATCCTTGCAGTTTGATTCTCGACAGCACTAACCGCGCTTACAGCATCACTTGGAAACGACCAGCGACGTCCCACTGAATGATTGCGTCGCCGGTTCACAATCTCAGCATATACTAGACGTCCTTCCTTCTAAACCAAATTTGGGTATGAATTGTGCGCTTATCAAATTGCTTCTATTTTAGCTAACATATTCAGACGCTCTGATCGAAACATTCTTCAGCGATATCAATCATCACTACAGCATAATAAAACCATCCTTCTTCATACAGCAATATGTCGACTGGTCTACAAAGACAGAGCAAGAGCAGTACCAAGATGCTCAGCTGACAACGTTGATCTTGATGATTTGCGCTTCTGTCACACAGCAGCTCCCGCAGGGTGATGCAACCCAACTATCCGAAAGCTCGTCCGTGGATTATCATAGCGCTGGTCAAAGGCTTGCCATGACGACATCCGCTGGGTTGTACAGTTTGACAAACCTTCAATGGAAGGTACTCTCAATCTGCTGGTGCCAGGGTGAAGCCAGGTTTATTGAGGCATGGCATACGATTGGGCTGGCTATACAAGAAGCCTACGAGTTAGGTAAGGTTACATTCATACGTCAATGGCTGTGATTAATCCTTGCTACTAGGATACCATGAAGCCCAACCTTGCACAGCAGAGTCGAGAACAGAGGCACAGATTGGACGACAAATCTGGCGAGTGTTGCATTGCTGGAACTGGTAAGCGATGACTAACGTAAGCCTTCTATTTAATACACTTGTACTGACCTCGCCCAGGCAATTGTCTTTGACCCTGGGACGACCGATGATAATGAACGACATCGACTCGGACCCTGATGTAGAAGTCAATCCGATAACCGTACCGCCATCCCCGACACTCTCTACAACGCTACAATACCAGCTTGTCTGCTCCATCTCCAAACGCTGGCACACGCCCCATCGTATCGACTCACCAGCAGAAATCTACGCCCATAGCCAGATGGTTGAGAAATACATACAATCTTTACCACCTGTCTACAAAACAGACAACACTGACACGACGCACGACCAGAAATGGCCATGGTTGATAACACATCGTTACTACATCCAAGCCATGGCTTGTTTCATGATTCTTCAACCGTATAAAGCATATCTATCAAATCAATCCATTGACCCAATGCGACCAGAGGTTCAGAAAGTGCAACAAGAAGCAATACAGTATTCTCTGAAGGCACTAAATATAGCTGGGCAGTGGTCATCCCAGGCGCTAGATGGAGATGTGCACTTCCACCTTATTATCCTCTATCTTTTCGACACGGCTGCATTTTTGGGTACAACTGTAGCCAGATACAATATGCTGCAAAAGGGAGATATAACGGTAGCAATCAACAATGCAACCACAACATTGCAGCAGCTCGGGAGGGCATCGCAGGGTGCAAAGACGTCACATATTCTCCTTGGACGGATTCTCAAAGGAGCTGCAGATCGGGCGAAATGAACTTTATGTAGATGATTAATGATTATGATACCACGTCTGATGAATATACAATCTCTGCTTCTGGATTTGTAACAAACAATGATGCGCAAAAGCGAAATTTGAACAGCACAATGCTTTCTTATCCAATGACAGGGGATTCACGCTGCACAGCCTCTCTGTACGATTTTTCGTATGACGGCAAGTGAGTCACCGGCCAAATAACTTTTTTCTTCGGTAAAGCATTATGCTATTGTTTGTTTTAGGTGAGTGACTTTGTTGGAAGGATTCGCCTATAAAATCGTCAAGAGCAGTCAAGAGTCAATTGGTCAGTCTACGTTGATACTATCTTGTCGAATCATTACTAACTACAAATACTGATAGTCGCAGCGCGATCAGTAGTCTATCAGCACAGTCACAATGTTCAAGCAAAGATCCCACGAGACACATCACGGCACGCATCGTCCACAAATCACATCAAACCCAGACCAATATACGATCGCACTTTTCGGTGACAGCCTCTTCGAACGCTTCAAGACCACCGGTCACAACCTCTCCATCAACAAAAGTCCATTCATCTTGAATCTTGGTGTTGGTGGCGACAAGGTCCTCAATGTGCAGTACCGGATCGATCAAGGCCTTTTGCTTCATCTCAAAAAACACCAGACCAGTTTGAAAACCATGTACATTCACATGGGAAGCAATAATCTGAAGACGAATGGCCTTCGAAAGGCTGATGCAGACGCGTATGCGTCTGTGATAAAGGATATCCAAGAGGTACTCCCGAACGTCAACATTGTCATCACTGCGCTGTTCAAGCAACGCGGCCTGGCGGACCATGTCATCGATGAGGCGAACCGGATGCTTCGCGACATCGCAGATCAACATGTCACTGATTTCTTACCTTTCGGAGACAACCAGGAGGGCATAATGAGCCAGGACAACGTTCATTTGAACGAGACGGGGTATACCGAGTGGAACGAAGTCTTGGAGAAGGATATGGCAACTCGTTGAAAGAGCAGATTGGAATGAATCAAGGCACGACAAGTGATGGTGAAGCATCTGGAAGTGGAGACTCTTGGTATTTGTAAAAGGCGAATACTCTAAAAAGGGAAAAGCTGCGGCATCATCATTATGGTGTCCTGGCAAAGAAAGTGATCCAGATACCTTCCTCGCCCAGTAGAATACTAAAGTCTATTTATTATGCATGAAAATCCTCATCAAGTGTATGTAACCATGTTCAAGTCCATTGACTCAACTGCCGTCTCTCTTCCTCCAAATTCTTGACATTCGTGGCGATCATTGTTGTTTGGTGCTTCTTGGTCGCAGCGTCCTGCTTGGCCTCCATTAAAATCCTGCTCCAATTCTGCACGCCCTCCCTCATTTGTTGGATGTCATCTTTCAAGATCCTCGTCGCATCGCCATCGCCTTCTTTTATCTCACAGCTTGCCATGCCTAGATCGCACGCATCTGCCAGACTTCGATGCAACGTGTCGAGATGCATGTTGCACACACGCTCATAGTTGAGGATGTTCTGTGCCGTGTAGGCGCGCTCTTGACTTAGCCGATCTAGCTCTGCATATTGCTCGCTGATGAGTTGATCGAGGAAATGAAGTTGATGCGTGTTGTGCTCTTTGATGAGCGGTTTTGTTGCAGGCTTCTTTTCTAGAGCCTTTGGTTTTGTGGGGAATTGAGCGAGGATTGATGGGCGCAGCTTTAAACGGACGATAAGTTTGTCTCCTTTGAGCCGCGGATTTGACAGTTTGCGTGGTTTCTCGGGAGATCGAGTATCGTTTCGACGAGGTATCGCGCTGACCATCTCTTCTCTTTAATCTGGCTCAATTGAGAAGGGTCTGTGTTATGTTGTGTCGCTCTTCTTATGCTCTAAAAGTGAGGCTGGTGGTAATGGCAAAAACTCATGTTACGTGGCAAAGAATGAGGGGGTGCTGAGAATTGAATGTCTGACGCGTTTGAGCCGCGGGAAACAACCTGGAAAACGCGTTTAATAATTGGCGTGTGTTACTCGGTTAACAAGGTGGCTTCTTGGACGAACAATGTGTGGATGATATAAAACGCGTGGTCTAGAGCGTGGATGTTGTAAGAGTCGAGTCATGATGGAATTGATAAAAAAGATACAGTGAGTGGCAAAATACTTACTCGACATAGTAAGCAGTCACTACCCACACAACTAACTGCATACCCTGTAGTTGTCTCAGTTCCAGCGTCCAGTCTAGTCTAGACTACGTTTATTGTCACGTCGTGAATAAGAGAATCATATACAACACATTTGAAATTAAGCAGTTGACGACAATTTTTTCTTACTGATTTTATTGAATTGTCTAGACTACTATGGGAGTCATCTTGCTTGTGGAACAATCCAACACTATGTGTGCACTTACCTCGAAACGTGCATAACCAGCAAGAGGTGCGCGGAACCACCCATTGATTTCATCACCAATCCAGATTCTGAGCAGTGATTCCAATGAGATCTTCGAGGGATAAATCATCAACAAATATTCCACGATACCAAAGTTCTTCCCGTACCTCTGAAATGGGCTTGTCTTGCATAAGCCTGACGATATATCGCAATTCAATCTTGCTCATATCTGCGAACTTGGTGATGGACAGTCCTCCCGTTTGGCCAGCCAAAGACTGATCGATAGTTTGGTTCTGTCGCGCTGGAGTGTTGTCAGTGGCTTGCGCAGACAGGCTGGTGTTGGGCTGTCCTGAGGACATGTTAGTTGACGGCTGGACACCTAACGTTTTCTCGTTCTGCATTTGGGGTCCTAGTGTCATGGCATTGATTCCATTAGCCAATTCTTGATCGGGTCCTGCCTTGTTAGAGTTGGTTTTGGCCTGAGCCTTGTGGTTGTTTTGGACGCGAGGGTCCGAAGAAGAGTTTCTGTTTAACATGATGAGTGTTTTGTCGATAGAAAGTCGAAGAGATTGATAGTGAAATGGAAAAGTGATGTTGAGGGGATAGCAGTCCATTTTATAGGTTAAGGATGTGGAACAGAATATAATTTGCAGTCTTGTCCTTGAATATAGGTTGACCTGTTCATGCAGATGTAAGCCTCAATCGCAACAATAGGGTTACGCACAACGACTGACTTTCTTTCAGGATGAACACGCATAGGGACTTGTACATGGAAATAAGGGTGTATCATGAAACTTGTTCTCGGCATTATATCCTGGTGAACAAAGGGAAGGGCGGCACGCTAAGATGATGTTCACGCGAAGGGACTATACCAAGGACAGAAACGAACAGGGTAACGCAATTCCTAATCACATCTAAATTGTACTGGTCTTCTACCTGAACAACACTGTTTTGACTGAACTGTTCACCACGTGATGTTCCTGACCTTCTGGAGGGGGTTTCATCCATGCATGAGCTGATTCGCCGACACAGCACCAAAAGCTGATGCTTCCATGAAACCGACCACTACCTAACTATTTCAGGCAGGTCAAGATAACTAACTTGTTTCAGTCAGATATCACCCTGACGTCAGATATGATAAAGATCTATCTCTCAACGTGAAACAACCGAGATCAACAACTCTCATCTCATTATCCCAGACGTGCATCTTTACTCTATAATCGCGAAAGCGCATACTCGTCAAGATGGGCATGCCATACTCCAAGCAAGTCCACGCGGCATTTGACCAAGTCACTCCACTTGTCGCCGCAGGATTTGAAGTCCTCAAAACCACAAAGAACATCGCTATTCTTCTCGCCATCGTTCAAATTTTAGTCGCCATCGTGCTAACTTTGACTCTACTGGCAATACTCGCCCTGATATACTCTGTCAATCCAGACCTGGAAGCAGAGCGGCAGGCCCTTGTCACTCCATGTATGCAGTGGCTCGCGAGCTGGCTGATTGAGTATGGGAATGTTATTAGTTGGTTCTTGAAGGTTCTTATCGTGCTATGCACCGGTGGTCTGGGTGCTTTCATATGGTATAATTCGACGCCGACATTTCCCGTTACTGAGGGATCTGCACTTGAGGAAGGCGAAGGACAAGACGATGAAGAGCTAAGAGATGTAGAGAAGTTTGAGTAAGGCAGATGTGGTATTCGTGCTTTCTACCGCAGGTAGTGGTAGTACGCTGTCGATCAACTTCGGATTACTTGTCACATTATGAAGGGTACCTAATGGGGAGAACAATATTAATTTCCCATCACCATAGCGGGGTGAAAATTGAATACATGTCGGACAATTTATAGATTCGCTACCATCAATCTACACTACCGTATACCTACATTCCCTCCCCTAACGCCGAATAAAACACCTTACCCTCCCAAAGCCCCAACACTACGTATCACCTCCACAAACCGGTACCTGACCAGCAAATACACGGCCCAACCCGCTCTTCTCTGGCAACGACTAGCTAATTACCGCCTACACCGTAACCCTAGGGTTTCCATAGGCGTAACAAATCTTTCGCCACATTTGCGTGAAGAATTCACTGATTGTACCCGCTGCCCATTGTTGGTTTCCAAAGGGTCCAGTGCATTCTCTCAGGAAACGATGCACTTCATCATAGGCAACCTTTGCATCGTCGGGGGAGTTAGCATGGCTCCACTTGATTGTTGTCTTTTGGTCAGGCCTCTCCATGTTTGGCCGGAGGTGGAGTTCTTTGATGCCAGAAACGACGAGACCGTCCTCGGGCCAGTCGGGTTCGAGCCTCCACTTGATTAACCCGTGGGCAAACATAGCAGGTTTGTACTCGTTCCCAAACTCTAGCTGGTTGAGGAATTGTGGGTTGAGATCTCGGAAGAGCACAACAAGCTGACCACTGCAAGCGACTTCGTAGAGACAGAGGGCCTGGGCTCGGACGTGAGAGACTTTTTCGCATTGCAGCTCGGTTCCATTCTGGTCAGTGAGGTAGAGCTTACCTTGAGCGAGTGTCCAAGATAGCGTGACATTCGTGGTGATGGTCTTGGTTTCACCTGGTTGTAGGACGAAAGCGCCGATGTTGGATAGCAGATCAATGACAATTCCGGTTTTGGTGCAGCGTGAAAAACGATGACCAGCGCCATAAGCCACGGTAAAGTACTCAAAGTTGTACTGTCCTGGATACTTGTGAGTCAAGCGATCAGCGACTTTCAGCGACGTAGCAGTGCAACGGCCGGCGTTGCCATTCCACGTAGCTTCGACATCAGGATCAGCCGATTCGCAGATATCGAGGATATCTTCGTAGGTCAGATCTTTGAATGCACCCATTGGATCCCCAATGAGATCTTCAACGGACTTACCGGCAATCTGCATAAGCAGCTCAATCTGCTTGTACGACGTGAAAGGTCCGTCGTTGTAGGCTTTGGCGAACTCCTCATTGGCGTGAGCCAAAAGATGGCGTAGAGTAGGCATGCTGACAAGCAGAGAGGGTTACGATTGAAAAACGTAAAGGGTGATGACGATGAGTTCCTGGTGTAGTCAGCGTAAGATATCGAAAGATTTGGGCAAAGGTACAAAGACTGATGTTCAGAAGTTGTTTGGTGAGGAGAGACAGAAATATCAGGGTGGCATAAGGGTGAGTATTTATATGAAGACGGAACAAGAAGGATCTTAAACATGTTATCAAACAATGGTTGTTCCATGCTTCACTCGACGAGACTTCGTGTTTTTGATCTGCTGTTCCAGAGCACAATGCCAGAGTTCTTTGTTGGCTGGCAGATTAGCACGAATCCACGGTTATCATCAACATTGAAGCTCGAACTCGGGAGAAAAGTAGTGTCAGAAAATAGATTCCATCAAGTAAATCGTGTGCGTGGATTGACCTAGGCTCATAGAATCTCAAGGCGTCTTTTCACACCTTGAAAATGCCAGATGCACACTTGTCTTGGGGAAATGTCTAGATAATATTCGAGCAGCATCTGCCATTGATCAAACGAGGGTATAATATTGCTAAAACTGCCCAAACCATATACTATCATCAGGCCTCATTCCAGACATGATACCTTTCCTCGAACACATCTCCCTTTCTTCAGAACCGAGCTTCCAATCTTTCATAATCTCAGGTCGCACCATCATCTGCATCACCATTCCAGATTCGGCATGCCATGTATTATGACAATGGAAAGCCCAAAGTCCAGGGTTATCTAGCACAACCCGAATGACAGCCCATGCATACCCCTCCACGGTAACGACATCTCGTCTCAGAGGGTTTTCCAAAAGATTGTGCTTTTCGAGATACTGTGGGAGCTCAGCAGGACTAGGTGGGTAACCGTCTCTCCCTTGCAAAAGTACAAAGAATTTGTGGCCGTGAAGATGGAAGGGATGCGCGCCATCGTCGAAATTGTTTATGGAAATGTCTATTGTCTGAACATCTGTTGTTTCCAGAACAAGCTCCTTGTTACGATCAAACAGACGCTCATTGATGGTAATTGGTGTCGTCTTGGATGTTCCCTGAACACTAGAATCCAGGAAACGATGTAGCGATGGACTGGTTATGTTCGGATGCCACGTTGACTCATTGAAGAAACCTCTCGCTAGTCGCCAGTCACCAATCTCAAAGTTTGCCCTCAAGACAATGACTTCGTTTGCTGGAGGTGGCGAGATAGCTTCGGTAGGTCGGAGAGCACTTGTATTTACATCACGACAAATGACCTCGATGGTATCTGACCATTCTTTGCTGATAGGTTTCTCATCTGAAGATGGTTTGACCAGGTTTTGATACCGGATGACCGCTCTTGCTTCAGCTTCTAATCGCTCGTTCTCGTTCTTGAAACAGTGCGTCACCATCCGCGCTCTCATCCAAAAGGCCGACCCTGTGGTAACATTCGTTTCCAAGATGACACTATAACGTTGTGCCGGGAGAATGTTGAGCCGGTGAAGCGATTCAGGATGTACATCCGTACCGTCGACTTCAGTAACGTAGAACGGATGCTCATCGAACTGAATTTGGAACTCGGCGAATGCGCCAACGTTGATGATACGAAATCTGTGCCGTTGGCCAGCTTCCAGGTTGATGTTCGGCATGTATCTATCAGTACTGTTACAATCCCAACCTTGAAAGTCTAAACAATCGCGAAAACCTCGTCCATTGATAAGACCATTGTCTGGAACAGGTTCATTGTTCTCTTGATCCGGAGCGAGATACTCCATCAACAGCTCCGAAGTCAAGTTATGGTAGTGATCCTGCACCATGACAACTCGATCCGTCGCATAATCTATCATCTGAAGTTCGGGTTCCTTTTTCGAGTGGACGACCATTGGCCCAAGTAATCCATCAGACGCCTGCGCGCTGTGATGAGCATGATACCAATATGTCCCATGCTGCCCTTTGACGTCGAACTTGTAGGTAAATGTCGAGTTTGGTGCAATTGGGCATTGCGTTATACCAACAGTACCGTCCATATTATTCGTCCCGTTCTGAAACATGCCGTGGAAATGGATCGCTGTTGCGTTGGGAGCGTCATTCTTGACGTGTACAATGATTGTATCTCCTTCATTGCATTCAACCAGCGGACCTGGAAATTGGTTGTTGATGAGCAGCATGGGTCTGTAAACGCCATCTGGATTCAATATCGCTCCGTTGATGGTCCAAAAATGCTCTCTGATCGTTGGAGATGCGTCAAAGTCCCATTTTCCAGACAAGATGTATTCCTTCGTGTCGCGGAGTTGCGGTATGGATGGAATATCCTCCTTGTATTGGATTCTGTTTGATACCAGTGGTTTCTTTGGTTGAACATGTTCTGAATGGGTCTCTTGATGGTGTGAAAATGATGTTTGCTGGTAGAAAATGAATGCAGTGAGCGCGAAGATTGAGACGACAGTCAGAAAAGCGACGACAAGCCTCGTCCACTTTCCTGCGCACGTCTTATTCCTCGGAATGGCTGTGTCTAGCATTTCAGCTTCCCCATTCCATGAATCTGAAGACTCATTGTCATCTTTTCTGACCCATGCGAACGTCGTCTCTCCCATCTTTACTCTGAAAATCCCATCAATGCAACGAAAATGTCTTTACTCCAGAAAGTCAGGAACAGATTAAGTGAAACGAATACCAATACCCTCCTCACTGTGTTCAGCTAGCGTAAAACACCTAGTTCTAGCAATGCTTACAGTGGAAATTACAGGGGTCTTGTCACTGCTAGCTTTTGACCCGGATGAGTCGGCACAGAAATAGCATGCACATGAATGCAGATTGCGACTACACGTGCGTAGGTTTACTCTCCAATTGGAAGTGTAGTTGATCTGCAGCTCTCTATAGGTCCGATGAATTGAGGCAAAGTCTACAAAAGAACCCATTCTGCTGACCGAAAGTGGAGGGACGAAAAGACTACTCGGCACACTTTCCGAGCCCAAATCCCTGTGTCAGATCGGACGAGACCATTAATTATATCACAAGAGGATATAAACCTTGATATATCACGACAACTAAGAAACATTCGCTGAAACAACTCGATCTTCAAGCTCATTCCTCAACCAGTCATGTTGTTCCAAGCCACTGCCATCCTGACTCTTGCGAGTCTTGGTCTGGCTCATTCTCCTCACTACAAGGACGACAAGACAGGATGGGAGACAAAGTACACAGCCACAGGTACCGCTGAAGTCGCCGCCGCTGCTGCGACAGCCAAAACCAGCAGTCCTACCTCCAAAGTCAAGGGCAAAGCATTTGATCGCATCGCCATTGTTTACTTTGAAAACGAGAACTACGAGAAGGCTTTTGGCGACCGTAAGCATCACACAAACCCAGTTTGAGAATATCTTGACTAACGAATGCAGCGAACTTCTCTTGGTTTAGATCCAAGGGCGTCACTCTCTCCAATTACTTTGGCGTCACTCATCCATCAGAGCCAAACTACATGGCTGCTATCGCGGGTGATTATTTTGGCATGCAAAACGACGCTTTCAATCGCAATCCCCAAAATGTTTCAACCATCATCGATCTTCTTGAACATCGTGGTGTTTCCTGGGGTCTTTACCAAGAAGACCAGCCATACACTGGCTTTGAAGGTTTTGCATGGGTGAACCACAAGAATGGAAAGAATGACTACGTTCGCAAGCACAACCCTGCTATTCTCCATGATAGCGTAGCTACTTCTGAACAACGACTATCGCAGATCAAGAACCTTTCTCTTGTGGATACCGAGAGTTCTATGTTCCATCGGGATCTCAAGGAGAACAATCTGCCTCAGTGGATGTTCATCACCCCTAACATGACTTCTGATGGGCATGATACTTCTGTTACTGTCGCTGGCAACTGGGCCCGCACCTTTCTTGAGCCGCTCCTCAAGGACAAGCACTTCATGGACAACACTCTTGTTCTCATTACTTGGGATGAAAACGAATCTTATGCGCGCCAGAATCACATCCTCGGCATCCTCCTTGGCGATGCGGTTCCCAAACACCTCGTTGGCACAACAGACAACAGCTTCTACAACCACTATTCTGAGATTGCCACCGTCCAGGCCAACTGGGGTCTCGACACACTCGGCCGTTGGGATGTGGGCGCCAATGTCTTTGAGCTTGTTGCGCGCAAGACGGGTGATAAGTTGAGGAAGTGGAAATCAGACACGATGGATAAGTATTTCTGGAATGTTTCCTACGCAGGGCCATTCAACACTGCTGGGGGAAACCAGCAGTATGTTGCGCCGAACTTGGACCTGAAGCATACCTTCTCAGGACGCAAGGTGTTTGGGCCTATTAAGAAGGAATGGAAGGGATCTGAGGCACCCAGTTACTATAAGGATACCATTGAAGTTGACGATGGTCTGAACCCTCCCAAGGGTTATGAGCCTGTCAAGTCCAAGTAAAAAAGAGACAGCATGTATCAGTGAAGTGCATAACTTAGAGACATCAATATATAGCCTAGAACACATTTTTTCAATCCAAGAGCAATTCGGTCGAGATCAAAATTTTTTATCTGATGACTTGTGCAGTATCGCGATAGTTTGCTAAGCACATATCGTAGATCTCCAAGTCCTGTATCAAAGGTACCGTGAGCTAGAGGGCGAAAAGTTTGTCTTGGCAACTGGGCTATGGGAAAAACCCCTACGATCAAAAGTCGGGCTAGACTGGCCACTTGTCTTCGCCGGTTGTACTATAGTATTTCGCTACGCGACACTGGACTAGGTATTTTACACCCAAGCTGAGCTGAGGCCTGACATTTTGCTCCCATGGACATTCTCAATCCAGAGATCGGCATTGGCAGCAGGGGGGAACGAACCCATGGACAACGGCTCTTTTGTTAGCACTCGGTAGTGGCAATTTAGCGACTTGGCCACTAAGGATACGCCATTGTCGCATGTGTGTCTGGAATTTAACGGGATAAATCACGCACGGCAACAACGGCACTGAGTCGACAGAGGGTGCCGCAAGCTGTATGTACTTTTCTGTCGCCCCCCAGTACTAGAGAGTCTTTGGGGAAGGGTTTGAAGAACAAATAGTGCTATCTCAGACACGTGCGACGTTGCAGCGAAGCTGTCGTTGACGTATCCGGACCCATCAGTTGACAATTGGTTGCTTTCTATACTTCTAGCTTCTACTCTTATCTACCAGTTCTTCTAGACTCAACACCACAACACTGATATCAAGTCAATCAAAATGCCAGCCTTGAAACGCTTCCTCTCCGACTTCACACTTGGTTTCTCTGATGGACTAACAGTCCCCTTCGCCCTCACAGCAGGGCTGAGCTCTCTGGGCAAAGCAGACACTGTCATAACAGGCGGCTTGGCAGAGTTGTGCGCTGGCAGTATTAGCATGGGAATCGGAGGATATCTTGCTGCACGCGATGAGAATCTCCCATGTCACTCGACTCTATCAGATGAAGAGGACCCGAGGGGTCACGGCGGCAGCGACGATGCAAGTGAGACTGATTGTATGGTTGAGCAGTCAGAGAAGATGCAAACAAGATTGGATGATCTCATTAGGCGTCATCTGGAGCCGTTGGATTTCCCTGCTTCAACAATGACGACAATTCTTAATGGCATACAACGGGAGCCAAAAGCCGTACGACATACCATATCAAAGCTTGAAACATTCACGGACAACATATCACTTCCTAGCCCGTCACTCACATCTTCACCTATTACCACTGGCTTAACTATATCACTTGGTTATTCAGTTGGAGGTGCCATCCCTCTTCTACCCTACTTTTTCGCCAGTACCGTAGGCATTGGACTACGCTTCAGTAGCATTCTGTGTTTGGTGGTCTTGTTCGCTTTTGGAGCTGGCAAGAGATGGATCTTGAGTTCAGATAGAGAAAACATCGCCTCGTGTCTCGTCGAGGGGTTGCAGATGTTGATACTGGGGGCTGCAGCTGCTGGTGCAGCAGTCTTATGTGTTGCTTGGGTTGCTGATAGATAGTCTCAATTCTTCTGTGTGCTATGAAGGTAATGGGACTCTCGATATGGAGTACTGAGAGATGGAATTCAATTCTAATTTATTATAGTCTCTTCCACTTTGTAACTTCCACCTGTAAGCAATACCTTGCTAGGGAGAGGATTGGGTTAAAACTAAAGTCTTGATTAGCCTAGGCAGAGGTCTTCCCGTGGATCACATAGCAAAGACTATGTCCGTCTCCAATGGTACGTGCAATGAACATGCAAATCAGATATAGTGTCGAACTGAACTGATGATATAAGATGTTATAAAGTTTTACGATGCGGCAAAGGGGTATCTGTTTTCTGAGCTAAAATTGGCTGGAAAAAGACGATGGACAACTGGTATTGCTGTGGTAATAGGCCATGACTCAGGGACTGGATAATAACAAAAACAGTTAGGTACTGTGGTCTAGTTGGTTATGACATCTCGTTAACACCGAGAAGGTCCCCGGTTCGAGCCCGGGCAGAACCTCATTTTTTGCGTGTTTCCGTCAGGATGATCGCTTGCTTCATGAATTAGTTGAAGAGAACAGAGACTATTTTCTTCTCTCATTCTGATTCTGTTCATCTCATTTGGCTGGAATACTAGTTACTCAGCAAAAATACCATATTAACATAGTTTTTTCATTGTTTTCGACATAAACAAGACATGTCTCATGAGGTATAGCGTCATGTCGGAAAACTTTCGACCCATTTAATCCAATCAGATTTCTTATTGATCTAAAAAAGCCAATCTATCCTGAATCGAGTCGATCAGCTTTTGACAATTGTCTTTTGTTCGTGTAACGGAACTTGAAAGCCCCGGTGTTCCCCTGTTGAGGATCCAGTCTACCTCCGCCGCTGCCTCCATCAACCCATTAATCCCTATGAAAAGTTCTCGTGCTGTTGAGTTGAGTATATCTAATTTCGCAAGCGCCTTTGTCGTATCAACATATCCAAGTTGTGGTCGTTTTTGAGCTTTGGTAATCTTTGGTTCTTGTTGAGAGTGTGAAGAAATCGAAGGGCTTGTTGGTGTAGTAATGGACATTCTTGCTCTGCGAAAAGGTAAGCCACAAGTTCATGTGAGCGTGTAGATGTTGCAAGCTTACACTACAAAAAAGAATAAAATAAGACATGTCGCCTGCTTTGGCAGATCTGACCAAGGGCTGATATTGGCAAGCGATTGAGAGTTGTTCAGCTTCTCAGCCGGTGCAAGTTCCGTCAGTTTTCGCTTCTTGCTCGAGCTTGCGCCAGCGACGCCATCGAAAGAGGGCATTTCCCTCTTTCGACATGAGAGTGTAATGTGAGTTGTGACAGTCGCCATAGTTGATCCGATCTGTTTCTTTGGACCTACCAAACCTTACTTATAATCAGCATGGAAGATCCTGCTTTGCTAGTCAGGGCTGAAAGTACAGCCCGTGTCGGGATCCTGCATAGATAGCCAACGTGAAGATCGTGGAGGATCGCAAGTGAAATGCCGATCAATATGGCCGGTCTTAAGCAAGCCATGTCGCAGTGGGTTAGTTCCTAGCGGGCCGCACCTAGAGGAGATGCAATAAGATCAAAAGCCTGGGGTTAATAGGCCATCGCATTGGTCAGTCTTGTCTTGTCCTGCTTCAACGGTTTCGATGAAACGTTTTGAGGCTGGTTGACATCAGAATTAGGTGCATGAAAGCTGACCACCCCCCGGATAGTTGCAGATCGTTGGCCATATGACTGATCAGGCGCCTACGAGATAGTTACTGTGATTGATCTTGGTGTGTTACACAATATAGCAATACAGGATAATGATTTTTCTTTTTCTTTTTTCGGGCAATATTTCCCACCAGTCTTTTGGGGAGGGCTGCTGCGCTATTCTTTTACCGCGTATGCAGCCACGATACAGCTTCCCACCGCAATCGAGATCAGTCAATTATCATTTCAATATCGTTGTCATCAACATGAGACAGCCGGTATCGCGATCTCTGCGGAAGTAAGCGTCACGAACCAAAATTCCCATTCTTAACCAAAGATCAATTAGCCAAACATTCATTGTTCGCACAGGCTTTCACAAAGCCAGAGCCTTCCACCAAAGTCGTTGATATTACTGGCGGAGTTCGTTCGGGCTGTCAGTGGCCGTTTGTAGGGTAAGACAGGCAAACGGCCACCAAAACGGCCACCACCAAACCCCCGCCCAACATTCTGTGGCGAGCGAGACATATAGCCAGCCCTGAGGCAAACGATACTGAGGCAGACAGAATGGTTGGTTACACAAGGAGGTATAATTTTTGAGGCCTGCTCACAACTCTGACCGAAGTTTACAGTGGTTGACCGGATAAGTACCGGTGAGTGTCGGCATGGATGCCCAGAAAGACAGTTTTCCGATGCAAGTACGCGAGCGATAAAATGAAGACCTAGGAGATTCTCTTCCAGCCACGCCATAGTTGATCATCGCGCAGCCCAGGACCAAGAGGGCCATAAAATTGACAGGGGCTCCTCGATCTTGACGTTTGTGGCGCACGAAGTTGAAGCAGGCATCTCGTTGTTTTCAATTTATTGAATGCGTGGATCAAAGAGAACTAATTCGCCCAATCAATGTGACGTGAGTATGATACTATAAATTCGAATATCTCTTTCAAACTCCTTTGTGACTAGTAACATGATCTAAAATTTCTAGCGGTGAGTATTTTGACATTCTTGCCAAAATCGATAAAGATTCGACTTCATTGTATGTTCGCACCATATAAACTGCCTCAATCTCATCTCCGCTACCTCCCAGTCATTGCTATAGCTAGTTGGATAGAAGCACCTGTACCGTTGCATCAGCGATGCTGCTTCCTTCCTGTTGAGATGGCTCTTCGTAAGGCCACCTGCCACATGTAGCAACCAGAACGATATGTCAGGAGCAAGCTTCCATGGTGACATGTGTCTTGTGAAGTCTGCCATGCACTTCAATATCCCCGTGACGCACTTCTCTGGCACGAAATGACCTTCCCAGAGACCTGCAGAGAGTCTATACGTACAGAGATATGCTGCAAAAAGGGACGCTCTATAGATCAAATCATCCTGATTATGTGAATATGCTCTTGTTGTCTGGCTAAGAAGATCCACGAGCCGGAGCTCCACATCGGCCTGGTTGTTGCATAATGGGTAACCCTCGTCGTCTAAATTCTCCATCAAGGGTACTGATACGATCATAGTTTCCAGATCATCAACGGAAAAGTGAGCCGGCGATGTTTTTTCCCCGTGCATTCTGTCCACAAGCTGACACATCGCGTTGAGGTCTTCGAACACGGCTAATGATGTTTCAGGCCAGTTACCAATGCAGAGCTTCAGTCTTTCTGGCAAAACAAAGTAACCTCTATACATGTCATCTTGTCGTAAGCGATCAAAAACATCGTTGTTGTCCAAGGGCAACAGCCGAGGCGTACTTGTCGCCAGGGAACAAATTATATCCTGCCAGAATAATGCGCGTTGTATCTGTTGAACGCGTTCGAGATTGTACCCGCTGGCCAAGACATCAGGGTGATACATTATTTTTTGAAGCCCATGAATATGCGTAGCGACTGTGTTATGGATGTCCTGGGTATCTTTCACTCGGTATTCATAACTGATGAGCATCAGAATGGCTGTGATGATCTGTAGTGGCGGGACGCCAGTACGAGAATGTGACAAGTCTAGGCTGAGAGACTCGAGTACCTGGCCACGGTGATACAAAGTCTCATAATTAGGCAGTGAGTTGTTGGCCTCCAGCGCGAGGAGAAGAGATAGAGCATGGAACAGCGTCTTATCCGCCAAGAAAGACAATGGGGCATCTTTTACGTGGAAGCCTTGGAATAGTACCAAATTGGTTTGTTGGTCAATCCGAAACAATGGTTCACCTGCAGACTTGACCGATGCTATGCTGTATATTAGCTAAAGCATACTAAAACGAGAATGTCGATTCGGAATCATACGATGTCTTAGAAGCTGTCGTAATCGCTCAGGGCTTTCACATAGGGTATCGAATGGATCCAGAAGATTGCACCCAAGAGCAGAGTATGGACTACTGAGCCAAGTGGGATAAACCGTAGCAACAGTACCATTGCCCCCATTGATAGCATCAATCAAATTCCCATCGGCCACGTCAATGGTAGTTTCCGTATCATGATCATCGCACATCTGGCTTTTTCTTTGTCTTGGGCTGCCATGCGAAACGCCGTGCTGTCTGATTCTTGTTTGATGTTGACGGTGTGGAGTCTTGTCCTTCTCGGACAAGCCCACAAACTCGAACATGGTCGCTTTAACACCAAGTCATAGATCACGTACCACGTGCTGTGGAGACGAACAAGACATGGATTCACAAAGACAAATGTAGATGCAAAATGAACAGAACACACAGATCTTACCATGCGGGAATTATGCTAGCTTGGCTTACTAATCGTTCATCTTACTACCTAGGTGATCATCAAACATACAAACAACTTACATGAAGACTTGAGAAAACACTACATGAACGACTGTGTTACTTACATTTATCTCTGTATACTCTACAGCGATCGCTAGACTGTACCAAATACACTCACTCACCTGTTACCACCCTCAATGCGCGGTGGACTCTTTTGAGACCGGAGGTCTGGGCAGAGAACAAATTTCTCTATCAATCCTTCCTTGCACTACGAAAATCTAGCCCCTACGTTCCCCAAACCAAGAGATTCAGGTGAAGCTTATCAAGCTCGCCATGATTACGAGCCATACTGGCTGAAAAGACGTAGCGGTCACGGTCAGTGCCATGGTTCTGATGCGATGCTAGGTCATCAAAGCCGAAGTCGATGAGGGGGGCCTGGTTTGATCAGATCCCCGTGATATTGTGTGACTCTGATAGACATCGCATTCGTCAGTCATCTCAATCTCGAGGCTGTCAGGAACCTGAATCTGGTCGATGTCGCACACGTCAGTCATCTCAACGTCCTGGATCTGGTCGATATCGAATACATCAATCATCTCAGCATCGGGAGTGTCAGAGATTCGATCGTCAATGCTCAAGTTCGCCATCTGGACATCTAAGGCACTGGGTATCTGACTCTGATCGTCAATGCGTAGCCATTCCATCCTACGCTCCATGGCGTTCAAATCTTGGTTGCGTCTCGTATCCATGGTGTCTTGTTCACGATGAAAAGACATGGTGGAAAAGGTATGCGGAATTGTTGCTGTTAGACTTACCTGTTGGGATTCTTCCGAATTGTAAGGAGTTTGAAGAATAAAACAGTCAAGCAGAGAGGACACAAGAGGCTATTTTATATGCCAATAAAGGCTTCGCTTACTACTCTATTGTGTATGCATACCGTTATTGTTTTCACTTGTTCTTCGTTCATCTAATTGAACTGTGGGAACAAATCAGTCTATGCCAATGATCAACCACTCGAGACGAACACACTTGATCATTAACGATCATATCTGAACATTAACTATGAGTCCCCTTGTTTAGAAAATACGGAACAGTAAACACCCTTTTGGCAAAATATGTCCGTACGTACCTGTTCCTATATGCATGCGGGCACGAAAATTGGACAAGGCGTAGTGAACATTGAACTTGGCTCATACTGACCCTTCCCGGCTCCGGAAGTAAAACTGGGAACCGAATCCTTGCCAAGGGTCTTATAACGAAATTGTGGGTTCAGTTCTCAACGGCTGCCTTAAACCGGCTTGGCGACGACGATCATGACAGATTACCTGATTTTGTTGTTTGCTGGGAGGCAATCGATATCTTCGTCATTGTTTACTCAACGAGTGGTCTGACTATAAGATGGTCACCAGGCTTAGTCAGAAAATCATGAATCATCTCTCACTCAGACTTAACTCTCGCGAAATGTACAAAGGGTCCTGTGATGTGTGGTTCAGTGGAGTATCGCTGACTAACCATAGATTTATGCTTGATAATTACGGAGACTTGAATGCTTTCTGCTCAGACCATACAGGGTCTTTGTGTAATAATTACTCCATCGAAACAAGGAATACACAGTCTTATTCGCCCCTTATCATAACGTTTATTTCCCGTGGGAACACCTCTTGGCGAATCGGGGTACAGACATGGCACAAACCCCAACCTGCGGACTCCGCAGTAGGAGCACAAGTGGAGAAGCATCACATCCCGCGGGTAGAGAGAACGAATAAATCTTCCCATTCTTACAGAAAGAAACTCCTAATGAGTATAAGATAGACACGCTTGGCGCACGAAACTCACGCGATTCCCCAGAGACTCATCAGCCAAGTGTTTTCCCTGAGCTTAACTTTAACCTTTCGTTGACATCTATTCTCACTGCATTGGTCACTGATGAATAATTGTCTGCAAAGCGGGAATAATCCTTGTCTGCCCAGACGGGAATAGAGATGAATACATACATATAACAGCTGAGCAGGCAGTGGTGGACACTTTATCGCTTGGCACGGGAAGCCTTTATCGTGTAAATCCGTAGCAACAGGTCAAATTCCAAGAGCCGGGAACATTTTATCGTATCCTCTCAACTTTATATATGGGGAATAATACTTGGCAATGCAACACGCTGATATTCCTGCAATTCTACGACCGATGATGCGAAAACGCCGATGTGAAAAGACTTGGCAGAAGTGATAAGCTTGGAATGACTCGGCAGATAACGGACGTCCGAGGCAAAGCAGAAAACAAAGGTTTCTTCTGGTGATGTTGGACTTGGGGATGGATTTACAATGCAATTCGAGGTCGTGATATTTAATAAAGATGAAGTTCGGAACATTTTTAAGCGGATGATGAGATGTAAACTTAGAACTGAGCATAAAATGGATAGTCTCAACAACTAAACTAAATCAGGCCATGCTCCCGAAGCGACTAAACAATGCGGCGTTTTTCCCGTCAAGAGCCTCACGCTGAGCCGCAGGCTAACAAAGAGCCTCACCACTTCGCACATACAAACATGGCAGCTTTTTTTGTATCCCAACATGGACAACATTACCAACTGACTGAAATGTTGAAAATGGCTGAATCCAAACGTACGGATTTCTTGCCGATCTATCAGAGACGATCCCCCAAGACTAAGACACATCGGCGAACCTCGCTTTATGGGGCCCCAGATTTCCGACCCTTTGCACCCCAGTTTTCGTTCCCAGGACCAAGAGAATTTTGTGTTTTTCTTGATCCCCCCGGACTCTTGGCTTCGGAGTCAGAAGGAGACGAAGTCTGTGTCCCCGGGGGTTTGACCGAACCTCCATGCGGGGTTTTAGACTAATTCTGTAAATATAAAACTTGCGTCCCATTTTCCTCATTCTCCCCCCCGTCTCTGCTCTGTCTCTCAGATCTGTCCCTTTTCTCATTCCTCTCTGTGCCCTTTTTGCTCTAAGTTGAGTCACTTCTACAAGCTCTTTCTCGTCTCAAGCATTATCCAAGGGCATACCCTCTCGCAAAAACCTTTGTTCCTCATTGTTTGGAGACCCGTTTCCTAATGGCGACTCCTAACGAGAAAGTTGGCAGCGATGCTATAAAGGACCCCCAAGTTCCTGCTACCCACGCTACTACTGTTCCTGCAGACGTCAAAGCTGACGATGCATCTGCCATTGAGAAGGAGCTAGCTTTTGTGGAGGAAGGCTACATGAAAGAAGAGGGCCGTCTTCCCAGCCCCGAGGAGCAGATCGACGCCCTCGGCATTCCAAACTGGCGCGAGCTGGAGAAGAAGATCGTTAGACGTCTTGACATGACCCTCATGCCTTGTGTCTGGTGTCTTTACTTCTTCAACTACCTCGACAGAGCGTCCATTGGTCATGCGCGTCTGAGTTCCTTTGATGCTGATCTGGGCCTTGTCGGATCCAACTTCTCGTCTGCTGTCTCTATTCTTTCTCTCGGTTATGGTAAGTGACAGAACCTCGATCAGTAGCATTGAGCTTTGCTAACCAGCTTGTAGTCCTCGGTCAGCTCCCCAGTAATATGATGATTACCAAGATCCGACCCAGTCTCTACCTGTGCCTCATGGCTATCGTCTGGTCTGGTGTCAGTGTTGCTACCGTTGGAGTCTCTTCTTACTCTGGTCTCATGGGTGTACGATTCGCTCTCGGTCTTGTCGAGGCTCCTCTTCTACCCGGTGCCATTTACCTCCTTGGTTGCTGGTACACAAGAAAGGAGATTGCCTTCCGCATGGCCATCCTCTATTCCGCTCAGACAATCGCCTTCTGCTCTGCCGGTCTCATCGCCGCCGCCACCTATGCTACTCTCGAACAGACCCACGGACTTGCTGGCTGGCAATGGCTGTTCATCATCCTTGCCACTGCAGGTGCTGGCTCAGCTATGATCTGCATCTGGTTCATCCCTGACTACCCTACCTCCACAACCGGTAGCGCAATGTGGACCATGACCGAGGATATGCGAAAGGTTGCTGCTGCTCGTGTCATTGCCGACAGACCTTCTACTTCGGAGGGTAAGACTGGTGCCTGGGAGGGACTCAAGCTTGCCGTTCGCGACCCCAAGCTTTACATCCTTACGCTCATGAACATCACCATCTCTGCTGCCTACGGATTCTCCAACTTCTACCCTTCCATTGTTCGTGGTCTCGCTGCTGATTGGGGATACGGCCCCGTCATCGCTCTTGTCCTCACCGCGCCCCCTTACATCTTTGCTGCCATCGGTTCATACGTCAACGCTTGGCACTCCGACAAGGTCAAGGAGAGAGGTCTGCATTATGCCATCCCCGTCGCTGTTGCTTGCTCTGGTTTCATCATCTGTCTTGCCACCACCGACGCTCGAGCCCGTTACGGCGCCTCGTTCATCTACGTTGGCGGAATGTACATCGCCAACCCTCTGATCATGGGTTACGTCAGTGGTGCTTTGGCCAAGACCCCCGAGAAGCGTGCTGTTTCCGTCGCCCTTTGCAACCTGTTGTCCCAAATTGGTAACTTCACTGCTCCTTTCATGTTTGTCGCCAAGGAGGAGCCTCGCTACATCAGTGCTTTCATTGGTATGATGGCCTTTGGTCTTTCGTCCAGTGCTTGCGCCATTGTCCTCAAGATCTGGCTCACAAGGTCCAACAAGCGACTCTTGCGCGAGGCTCAGCGCAACGGTACCGTTTACCAGCCTTATGCCACTTAAGAGTCTGGTTCAATATTTATGCCAAAGAACAATAAGAAGCTTGAACGCGGAGGTTGGTACAAGAGAGGTCTGCTGGAATGGGACAAAGATTACTCGAAAAAAGCGTTTGCTCTTATGAGAATAAGTCGGATGGACATCGATTAGCTGTTGTAGTTTTCGTTTTATGAATACATCCTTTATTATTCTCACTTGTTGGCCATATTTTGGTGCTTTGTGAAATTATTGTAGAGGATGACACACTTCAATCCTGGTCTGGCGTCGACTGAACGAACTTACCTTGAAAGATGATCACACTCTTTATTGCTGCTGGCACTGCCGCGTTCTCCGGTGCCTCCTTCTGTGTAAATGGGACTATCTAAAAAGTCTTCAGTCAATTCATCGTGCTCGCTCACTTGATGATCAAATGACCCCATCGACTTCAACACGATTCTATGCGAGATAGACAGTTCCACTTGATGATCTTTACTTCGTGCCTCTCAAATCTACCCAATAATTTCGTTTATATCCGTCCCCCAATCCCGGTCTACGGTCTTCTTCCCCGCATTCAAAGTCATCCCATCATCCGTGGAGCCTTCTATCCTGGTATCATCTCATAATTGGTCTAAGCCAAAGACAGTAATCCGACCCGTACATCACCACACTTTATTTGTACTTTTTGACTTCGCATTACTATCTCGGGACATGGCATGTCTTACAAATGAGGGGAACCTAGCGTCTGCGTCACGTTTAAAGCTTCGTGCTTGCTGCAGCCGAGAGAGCGTTCTGTTGAGTAGAGACAGAAGGTCCTTGCATAAAAGCCCCTCCTCCCTCTCCTCCTCTGTTACGTTTTGTTCTGCTTCCGTTTGCTCTCTACTTCTTCTCAGTTCAGGTTTCACAAGATGGCATCAACACAATCGGTTAAGGCTGTCCGTTATCACGGCCAACAAGACATCCGTCTTGAATCCGTCCCCGTCAAACCTCTGGACCCCACTACCGTTCGCATTGCACCCAAGTTTTGCGGAATTTGCGGTACTGACGTACACGAGTATCTCGGCGGGAATAACCTTATCCCCAAACCTGGCACCCCGCACGGCATCACAGGCGAGACATCACCACTTACTCTGGGCCACGAATTCAGCGGTATCGTTGAAGAGGTTGGCAGTGAAGTCACGCGCCTTCAAAAAGGTGACCGCGTCTGCGTGCAACCTATCATCTACGACAACGAGTGCCGCTCGTGCAAGCGTGGTCTTCAAAACTGCTGTGATAAGAACGGCTTCATCGGGTTGAGTGGCTGGGGAGGCGGATTGGCAGAATCAACTGTTGTGCCGCAAGATGCTGTCAAGAAGTTGCCGGATAATGTCTCCCTCGAAGTTGGTGCTTTAGTCGAGCCGCTTGCCGTTGGATGGCACGCAATCAAGATCTCCCCATACGAAGAAGGCAACTCGGCTTTCGTTGTTGGCGGCGGACCGATTGGACTGGCTGTTGTGCAGGCTCTCATTGGACGAGGATGCAAGAACATCATGCTGAGCGAGGTCAGCTCCAAGAGACGCGAGTTTGCCAAGAAGTTTGGTGCGCATCACGTATTCGATCCTACAAAGGACGATGTCGTGGCAAATGTGAAGAAGTTGACAGGAGGGTTGGGAGCAGATGTTGGTTTTGACGCTGCAGGCTCGCAACATGCCATTGATGTAGCGTTCGATTGCTTGAAGGCTAGGGCAGTGCTGGTGAACATCGCTGTGTGGGAGAAGAGGGCACAGTTGAACATGAACCAGATTGTGTTCCGAGAGAGATCTTATGTTGGATGGTAAGTGAAGTGATTCCTAAACCCTGTTCCAAACAGTGTGTTCTGACAGTTTTGCAGTGCGACATATGCTCTTGGAGATTTTGAAGAAGTTATCGATGCTCTGTCGAATGGCAAAATTACGCCCAAGGGAATGATTACCAAGGTCATCAAGATGGACAAGGTTGTTGAGGAGGGTTTCCAAACGCTTATTAACGACAAGGATAATCACGTCAAGATCTTGGTTGATGTTAGCGCTGGAGTGTAGAGAGGCTATGTCATTAATACTACCTGGATAATAAATGAGGATGAGCTTCAACTTCAGTTACATATAAGGCCAACCAACAAGGCTTGACTTGGCTGACAGGGTCGACTTAGTCCAGCTACAGTAGCGCTGCAGTTGTGGCGTAGATAGTCCCTAAACACAGCATATTCGTCGGTCGACATTTAGTCTAGACTCTTCAAACTTGCGCCACCAAATTAATAAAAACAACAAGGAAAATAGGTAAAAGGAGATAAAACTTCTGTGACTTCTTCTCTTCCAGCTGCACTATTTCCTGTCACTCTTTTAGACCTAATACAATCACTCGTTTGGCTTTGTCATGATTTCATCATCTTTTTTCGGTGCTGCGTTGGCCATTTTGGCCGTCAATGGCGTTCAAGCTGGACCCTGCCGTCCAACGTCTGTCGTGACCACTGAGACATCACTCAGCACCAAAGGAGAGACCACGACTGCGCTCTCTACAACCGAGCTTTCTGTCGCTACCACCGAAACAACAGCCAACGAGGACGTCTCAACAACGCTATCTGGCACTACCGCTGAGGTTTCTGTTACTACTACACAAGTAACTGCCATCTCTGAAGATGCATCTTCAACACTTGCCACGAATGAGAAGACTACAACTGCACCCTCCACCACAACGACTGCCACCTTACCTGACGATGTCTCTTCGACTGAAACTTTGGTTGAAGATACCACTACCTTGCTTGTCACCACCACCATGCAAACCTTTCAATCCACTGCAACTTCAGCCTTGACTACCACGACCAGTGCAGCTTCTGAAAACGATTCATGCGCCGACGATATGGACTGTCTTTTGTCTCTCAATCCTCTGTGTGTTCTGGGGCTCTGCACCTGCGTCAGCGCATCCTGTGCTCCTCTAACTGACGTCAAGAGCTGAACATTAAGCTCACAGTGCGATGCGGGACAAGATTGCCAAGAGGGGATATGTCTTGACAGCGTTGCATGCAGCACTGCCGACGACTACACAGCGAATCTTGACTTGTGTGCAATCTTGTATACTTGCACTTGCGTGAATGGTTTATGCCACGTGGGAGCACTTTAATTTCTTATTATATACGTGTACCTTGAAAGTCACTTTTTAAAGGTCATTATGGTTAGTAGTAATGTCTTTACTTCTGCAGTAATACATAGGGATATATAGAGGCTATGACACCCGCTGCCATCTTGGCATCCTGTACCATTTTCATCTGTTCCCTCCGAGCCAGCTCCTCAAACTTTCTCTTTACGTCATTCCTCGGCACAGGCGCCTTGCAAAGCCCAAGCCTGGCCAGAGATCCCCAGAGTATAGAGTGCATGTAGTAGTACAGATTGATACTGCCAAGGTAGAGAACAGGGACAACAACCATGGGGATGTTACCAAAAAGACCGTTACGTCGAGAAATAGTCTCCCATAGTTCTCCTGTGAGAATCTCGGCGGCTTTGTCCGACTTCCATGGCCCAACAAGGCGGAATTTGGCAGTGAAATTAGCTCCTCCAGCCCAGATATAAGGAAGACGCCAACCACGAGGGGTATAAAGAGCAATACGAAGGATGTCGGTGAACGAGGGTGCGATGTCCATATCCTTGGCAAGCTGGTATGCATAGCTGTCATGCTCGACGCCGTATGTAACGCGCGCACTCGGTGCATGGATCACACGATAATGCCACTCGTCGTCCTTTAGAAGAGGTCGTGGGATACGATTGAGGAGGTGAGTAGCGAAGAGCATGGACTGCATCTCAGCCAAAGGAGGAATGGCGCCAAAGCCAGGGCGAACAAAGCCGATGAACCCAACAGCAGGATCGTTAGATGACCATACCTGACGGACATCCGCATCGTGAGATACTGGGTAGGGTCGACGGCCAGCGTTGTAGTTTGTGTTGAGGAAGGGAAAGTGTGGAACGTAGCCTGTTGCGAAAATGACCATATCAGGTTTTACGACAGATCGTTGAATGAGCTTGGCTTCTGGGCGGCCATTATCTGGGAAGTGAGCTACACCATCAGATGTAAAATGTGATGGGAAAGGAGCCACGTCAATAATACGTTTAGCCGGCGTAATAGCTGTGTTGAAGAAGAACTGTCGAATGCGAGTCCCCAATGGCCACTTGGTAGGACGCCAGGGTGTGGAAACGTTGTTCTTAATGCGCTGCCAGCCTTTGTTCCAGAACACTACTCCAATCTTAGTTGTGTCATGGTAATGATGATGGAAAGAACTTACATCTCGAAGCGTGGAATCGATCACTGAAGATCTGACCGACCCACTGATCGAAACCATGTTCTGAACCACCACAAAACCAGCATCCAGCAGGTAAAGCCAGGAAATGATAGTAATCCCAAACAATCATCGTATCGCGAACCATGGGATGAACATACATCGAATCAAACAGCGTGGCCTGGCTAACATCGATAGGCAACTGTGGCTCCTCGTAGTCTTGGTCTCCGAATAGCCACGGCAGGAATCTCTGTCCGGGTGATCGCTTGGGAGCTCCGATCCAACCATCGCGATGACAAAAGATAACTTGCTTTGTAGGGGACGTGATCGCAAGATGGCACATGTCGCAGCCTGTTTCGCCGCTTCCGAGAACCATGACTGTTTTTCCTGTTCCAAATTGCTCGCGTTTCTTGAAGTTCGATGAATGTATCACCTCAGGGACGTTTTCAATGCCAGGGATGCTCGGGATGTGTGCTTTTGAGTGAACACCTGAGCATATAGCGATGGCATCACACTCCCACTCAGTCTCCTCGCCATCAAGGCTTTTGTAACTGACGACATGCTCACTTGCATCTCCTCTTCTGATACCCGTGACAGAGGTACTTAGATGAATATGAGGCCAAAGATTGAAATGTGTAGTATACTCCTCTAAATACTCTCTGTACCGTTCCGAGGAGAAAAAGTCGTTGTCTTCAGGACGGGGACGAAAGTCGGAAAATGTGGTGAGAAACTTTGATGAAACGAGCTCGGCATCTTCATAGACGTGATGAAGGAAAACACCACCTAGTTTATCATAGGATTCGAAGAGCTTGACTTCAAAGGGCTCGGCTGAGGGGAAGTGTTCATGGGCTGTTTTGAGAGTTTTGAGCTGGACAAGGCCTGATGGGCCTCCTCCGATGATAGCGACACGCATGCTGGCGATATCCGGATGATGGAGAGGATTTCAAGGGGTCAGAATAGAAAAGAGAAGGATGAGCAAACTTTGCGTATTGTTCTTTCTAGCCTCGGCAAACTCGTCAATGCGGTTGTTAGATATTCCTGTTCTCCACCCAAGAGAACTATGCCAACAAAACCAGAATCAGGGTCCAAAGAACAGTGCAGCAGCCATCTTCTTATCTCCATCCCAAGCTACACGTATCCCAGCGAGTCCGTCCTAGCCGATTGGCCTCGACTCTACAACCAGAGAATCAAGAGGGGTTTCCTGCGAAGGGAATATTAAGAGTGTGAGTGCCCAGGACTGACGTGGGTCCTCCCAAGTGCGCGGACGAGTGCTCCGTTGCAGGTTTAGCTGGAATCGTATGCGTCGCTAAACGTTATTATAGTGGGTTCTAACGATGGTGCGTTACTTGTGGTAGGTTCTTTACCGTGAGGTTATTCCCGGTTAGGAATGAGCTGCGCGCCAGATATGCAGATCCATGAGTAATTATGCAGCTGCATAACTAGTTAGTCGTACGGCTGTCGCTAGATGCATTATTATCGAGCCACTAACCGGGATCACATGTCGCCTGACTGTTGGCGTTGAGTTGTTGACTGTCACTGCCACTGCGAGATTTTTTGTCTTGCGGAAGCTCCGTTGATCTTTGCAGTCGTCTTGTTGGCTCCTGGAGTCATACTCGGTAATAGAAAGAGACAAAACGTTGGTTGATGGATTTCATCTCAGAGTTGTGTGCAGAGATCAGTTATAACAAGACTGCAGTGTATGCGACAGACTCATGACTGCTGCCGTGATAATGTCACCCAAGACTATAATATCCGATGAATAAGAATAGAGAGAGCGCAAAGATACGTCAACTATTAGATTCTAGATAGTATATATAGTATCATACTTTAGAGAATGGTAAAGCTTCGATAATAAACAGTGTTCCAAAATCTGGTATCATGGTTAACATCCATCAATCTAGCTGGCTGTGCCTGGGGTATGAGCCTTCTAGGCTTATATATTTCATAGGATCTTGATTTGATGATATTCAGTACTAAGAACTCATTCAGGGGACGAGGGTTCTTGGACACACGCAAGCTCAAGATCGTTCGAAGACGGTTTCTCCTAGCTGTCCACCGACTTAGGAAAAAATACCGACCAAACTTCCAGCCAATTAACATCCGGTATGGTGTAGT